>JARKHS020034652.1:55000-217500 GCA_030143305.2 Amblyomma americanum
ACATCAGCACGGAGACGAGGCCAGTAGTAATTCTCTTGGATTCGGGCTAGCGTACGGGCTATGCCCAAATGTCCAGAAGTGGGTTCGTCATGGGAGGCTTGGAGGATTTCATTGCGCAGGCTAGGCGGTACGACGATTAGGTATTGCGTATTGTTTGGAGCGAAATTTTTCTTGACCAGAAGACCATTGCGGATGCATAAAGATGGCAACACGCGCCTGAAAGCGCGTGGGGTGGTCGTGTTGCTGCCGTTGAGAAATTTCATTACGTCTCGAAGGTCGAGGTCGGCGCATTGTTGGTCAGCGAGGCAGGAGGCGCTGAGAGCAGTCAGTAAGATGTCGTCATCATTACAGGCGTCGGTAGAAGGATCTACTGGGGCGCGGGACAGACAATCGGCGTCAGAGTGCTTGCGCCCGGATTTGTACACGACAGTCATGTCGTATTCCTGGAGCCGCAGACTCCATCGGACGAGGCGAGCGGACGGGTCTTTAAGGCTTGCGAGCCAGCATAAGGCATGATGATCGGTCACCACCTTAAAATTTTTGCCGTAAAGGTACGGTCGGAATTTCGAAGTGGCCCATACAATGGCAAGGCATTCTTTCTCGGTAGCGGAATAGTTTGATTCGGCTGGTGACAAACATCGACTTGCGTAAGCGATGACCCGTTCTTGACCTACTTGGATCTGGACCAGGACAGCACCTAAGCCGATGTTGCTGGCATCAGTATGGAGCTCCGTGTCGGCGTTTACGTCGAAGTGAGCCAGAACGGGAGGCGCCTGCAGGAGGCTTTGAAGGCTGCGGAATGCATTTTCTTGCGCTGGTTCCCATGTGAAAGGTGTGTCCGACCTTGTTAGGCGCGTCAGCGGCTCGGCAATGCGAGCAAAATCTTTCACGAAGCGACGGTAATACGCGCACAATCCAAGAAAACGGCGGACAGCTTTCAGGTCTTGCGGCGGCGGAAAATGGGCAATAGCTGTTGTTTTTTCAGGATCAGGCTGAACACCGGCTTGATTCACAACGTGCCCTAAGAACTTCAGGTCTGTATACGCAAAGTGGCATTTCTCATTTTTGAGCGTGAGTCCAGAAGACCTTATTGCTTGTAGTACCAATTCGAGGCGGTGAAGATGCTCCTGGAAAGTCGGGGCGAAGACGACAACATCGTCAAGATAGACGAGACACGTCTGCCATTTTAAATCGGCAAGGACGGTATCCATGAGGCGTTGGAAAGTTGCCGGTGCAGAGCACAGTCCAAAGGGCATGGCCGTAAATTCATACAGGCCATCTGGAGTAATAAAAGCTGTTTTTTCACGGTCCCGCTCATCGACCTCAATTTGCCAGTAACCTGACTTGAGGTCCATCGAAGAAAAGTATTTAGCGCTACAAAGGCGATCCAGAGCGTCGTCGATCCGGGGGAGAGGATAGACATCCTTTTTGGTGATTTTGTTTAAGCGACGGTAGTCTACACAGAACCGCAATGTTCCGTCTTTCTTCACAAGGACGACTGGCGCTGCCCAGGGACTCCGGGAAGGACGAATTACGTCGTCGCGGAGCATTTCCTTGACTTGGCGGCCAATAGCGTCGCGTTCAGCGGGAGACACTCGGTAGGGGGACTGTCGGAGAGGGTGCACGTTATCGTCCGTAATAATGCGATGCTTCGCTAGGTGAGTTCGTCCAACACACGATGATACCGAGAAGATGTCGCCGTAGCGCAGAAGAAGATCTTTAACTTGTTGTTGCTGCGTCGGGGAGAGTGCTGGATTGACGTCGAACGTGAAACCAGTGGCTGGGCTCTGCTCTTGCGACAACGACATTGTGGAAATACTGGGTGTGCTGCTGACATGGGCGATGGCATCAACGTGAGCCACAACGGTTCCCACGTTCAGATGTTGGTGTGCACCACCGAAATTGGTTATCAGCACTTCTGTTTCTCCGTCGACGAGATTAACGACTCCTCTGACGAGAGCAAGGCTCCTGGCAAAAAGCAAGATCTGGTTGCCTTCCGCGACGCCTTCGAAATTCCGCACAGTCTTGGCGCCGACAGAAACCATAATACTCGAACGAGGTGGGATGGTGACGTGGTCATCCAGGATGCAAAGTGCGGTCGGATGGTCTGGATCTCTGTGTATTGCGTTCTCTGTGGAGAAACACACGGCCTTTGACTGGAGGTCGATGACCGCTCCATTCTCGGTCAAGAAATCCATCCCGAGAATGACGTCACGTGAACAATGTTCGAGTATAACGAACATTGCCAGGTAGGTTGCGCCTTGAACTGCTACTCTTGATGTGCAAGTCCCGGTCGGTGTAACTAAGTGACCCCTGGCTGTACGAATCTGTGGGCCCATCCACGGAGTTGTGACCTTTTTCAGAGTGGCGGCGAAATTTCCACTGAGGATAGAGCAATCCGCCCCTGTGTCGACGAGTGCAGTGACGTCTGTTCCGTCGAGGGAAATGCTCAGGTTTGCTGTCGTAGACGGCGTGTGAGCGGTACGGTGCGGTGTTCGGTCACGGCTGCGGTGCGGCGCGGGTTCATTTCGATACGTCAGGTGGCATTCCCGTCGAGTCAGCGTTTCACGGTGTTGGACGGCATTCGGTCGTGGCATCGGGTGGCCACCTAGTTGCGGCGTAGGAGGGTCTGTTACATTTCGTCGGTGAGCAACCTCCCCCTCAAAGGTTGCTGCTTTTAGTTTTCCTGGCGGGGGCTTGGCGACCTTCCCCGAGGAAAGTCACCGTAAGACCGACGACGTGGGGATGGCGACCTGCGGGTCCCACCGGCAGATTCGGCCAGATAATCGTTGATTTCTCTGGGTCGCTGCCCAGGCTGCGGACGTGGTGCATCTGCAGGGAACCCCGGCAGGCCCATCTGACGATACCTGCAGTTGCGGTACAGGTGGCCCGGCTCACCGCAGTGTTAGCAGAGAGGACGGTAGTTGGGAGTGCGCCAGATGTCACTTTTACGGGGATACGATGGAGCAGGACGAGCAGGTGGTGGCGGCCGAAAAGAGGCCGGGGTTTCCTGAAGACGAGTCGGCGGCGGTTGTGCGTGACGAGCAACAGCGGCGTATGTCATTTGCGGTGGGGCTGTGGACGGCTGAAAGGGAGCTGGTGTTGTAAGCGCCGGTTGCACCTCTTCCCGAATAACCTCGGAAAGAGCAGTAACTGTAGGCGCAGGCGGCGTAGCCGGGAACAGCTTCTGGAGCTCCTCGCGAACGATAGCCCGTACGGTTTCGCGAAGCATGTGGGTGTTACTGATGTCCGTGGTTGCCGCAGTCATGGCCAAAGGTTGACGCTCGTATTGCCGCAACCGCATATCGAGTGTCTTTTCCATGGTGGTTGCCTCCGACAGAAACTCTGAGACCGTGCTCGGTGGATTGCGAACCAGTCCGGCAAAGATTTGCTCCTTGACACCTCGCATAAGGTACCGGAGTTTCTTCTGCTCTGTCATGTCCGGGTCAGCTCGACGAAATAACTTTGCCATCTCTTCGAAGTATACCAGTATGCTTTCATTTGGTAGCTGGGTTCGGGACTGAAGGAGCAGATCGGCACGTTCTCTTCGAATCACCGTGGTGAAATCCTTCAGGAACTGGTCTTTAAATACGTTCCACGTCGTTATGGACGACTCCCGGTTCTCGAACCACGTACGAGCTGCGCCCTCCAGCGAAAAGAACACGTGTTGAAGCTTGGAGTCTTCCGCCCATCTGTTGTACCGGGCCACGCGTTCAAATTTCTCCAGCCAGTCTTCCGGGTCTTCGCCTTGAGAACCTTGGAAGATCGGTGGCTCCCGAGGCTGCTGCAGCACAACAGAAGGTGAACTAATCGTCGTCTGCATGCCTATTTCGGGCTGGACGGTCGTCGACGATGGCGCTGAACGAACCGCTTGGGTTGAGCGAGACTCCAGAAGCCCAAACTCGGGTTGAAGGCCTTGGAGCCGGCGGCTGCCGTGGTGTACAGGCGTCACCTCGATGGCAGATGACCCTCGAGGACTTGAATCCCTGCTTGCTGGGGGAGTCCGAGGCATGGAATGCGTTACCCAGCACCTCCACCAGATGTCACGGGTGGTACAGTTCGGTTGGATACTTCAAAGTAGGTGACTGCAGCGGACGTCAGTAGCAGTCCCAAAAGCGGAGCATTCGCAGCCAGACACTTCGGCTTCTTTTTCTAAGGCCAGCTCGCGCGCTCTCGTGGTTCTAGTAGAACGACGACGATGAATGGGCGGTGTCAATATATATATATATATATATATATATATATATATATATTGACACCGCCCATTCATCGTCGTCGTTCTACTAGAACCACGAGAGCGCGCGAGCTGGCCTTAGAAAAAGAAGCCGAAGTGTCTGGCTGCGAATGCTCCGCTTTTGGGACTGCTACTGACGTCCGCTGCAGTCACCTATATATATACTGACACCGCCCATTCATCGTCGTCGTTCTACTAGAACCACGAGAGCGCGCGAGCTGGCCTTAGAAAAAGAAGCCGAAGTGTCTGGCTGCGAATGCTCCGCTTTTGGGACTGCTACTGACGTCCGCTGCAGTCACCTACTTTGAAGTATCCAACCGAACTGTACCACCCGTGACATCTGGTGGAGGTGCTGGGTAACGCATTCCATGCCTCGGACTCCCCCAGCAAGCAGGGATTCAAGTCCTCGAGGGTCATCTGCCATCGAGGTGACGCCTGTACACCACGGCAGCCGCCGGCTCCAAGGCCTTCAACCCGAGTTTGGGCTTCTGGAGTCTCGCTCAACCCAAGCGGTTCGTTCAGCGCCATCGTCGACGACCGTCCAGCCCGAAATAGGCATGCAGACGACGATTAGTTCACCTTCTGTTGTGCTGCAGCAGCCTCGGGAGCCACCGATCTTCCAAGGTTCTCAAGGCGAAGACCCGGAAGACTGGCTGGAGAAATTTGAACGCGTGGCCCGGTACAACAGATGGGCGGAAGACTCCAAGCTTCAACACGTGTTCTTTTCGCTGGAGGGCGCAGCTCGTACGTGGTTCGAGAACCGGGAGTCGTCCATAACGACGTGGAACGTATTTAAAGACCAGTTCCTGAAGGATTTCACCACGGTGATTCGAAGAGAACGTGCCGATCTGCTCCTTCAGTCCCGAACCCAGCTACCAAATGAAAGCATACTGGTATACTTCGAAGAGATGGCAAAGTTATTTCGTCGAGCTGACCCGGACATGACAGAGCAGAAGAAACTCCGGTACCTTATGCGAGGTGTCAAGGAGCAAATCTTTGCCGGACTGGTTCGCAATCCACCGAGCACGGTCTCAGAGTTTCTGTCGGAGGCAACCACCATGGAAAAGACACTCGATATGCGGTTGCGGCAATACGAGCGTCAACCTTTGGCCATGACTGCGGCAACCACGGACATCAGTAACACCCACATGCTTCGCGAAACCGTACGGGCTATCGTTCGCGAGGAGCTCCAGAAGCTGTTCCCGGCTACGCCGCCTGCGCCTACAGTTACTGCTCTTTCCGAGGTTATTCGGGAAGAGGTGCAACCGGCGCTTACAACACCAGCTCCCTTTCAGCCGTCCACAGCCCCACCGCAAATGACATACGCCGCTGTTGGACAGTTTAAGGAAAGCACGTCTGTCACATATCTTGATAGGCACTCGAACCGGGCCGCAAGGGAAGAAATCTGAAATGAAAATTTCCTTTAAGGGAAGGAAATGACGCCTGTCTTGCAATTCTCGCTGGACACCCGTACCGCGCCGTAAATGAAGGAAGAGGAGGAGGAGTTTTCGCTCACGGCCAACGCCGCCGGCGCTGACACCGGCTTTTCTGCTACACGAGCTCCTTAACACTGTCGCGTTAAAAAGCCCACGCTTCTATACTTTCCCTTAAGGGAAGTGAGCACGACAACCGTGTGTCCCACATCGCTCAACGGTGGCCCACTGAATATTATGGATCTGGATCCCATGGCTAATCATCATCACCAGCCTGACTACGCCCACTGCAGGACAAAGGACTGTCCCATATCTCTCCAATTAACCCTCTCCTGTGCCAGCAGCCGCCACCCCAACCTCGCAAACTTCTTAATCTCATCTGCCCAGGCAACTTTTTGCCGCCCCCTGAAATACGCTTTTCTTCTCTTAACATCGAGTCCGTTGCCTTTAAAGAGCATGGTTAACTTGCCTTCATATTAGATGCCTTGCCCAAGCTGATTTCTTCCTCTTGATATCGAGTAGGATGTAATTGACGCGTGTTTGATCCCTGATCCACTCTGGCCTCTTCCTGTCTCCTAAAGTTACATCTATTATTTTTATTTCCACAGATTTCCATATCCCTTTGCGATAGCCTCCATGTTTCTGCCCCATAGGTGAGTACGGGTAAGGTACGGCTCTTATAAGCTCTTCTCATGAAGGATATTGGCAAATCGCCATTCATGATCTAAAAAATGCGCTCCAAACCATTTGTACACTTTTAGTTATTTCACGATCATTATAATTATAATTGGTTTTTGGGGAAAGGAAATGGCGCAGTATCTGGCTCATATATCGTGTGACACCTGGACCGCGCCGTAAGGGAAGGGATAAAGGAGGGAGTGAAAGAAAGGAAGAATGAGGTGCCGTAGTGGAGGGCTCCGGAATAATTTCGACCACCTGGGGCCGCCGCGGTCGGGTTCGAACCCGGGTACTCCGGATCAGTAGTCGAGCGCCCTAACCACTGAGCCACCGCGGCGGGTTATTTCACGATCATGATGCGAATATGAGGTTACTGCCTGTCGTAAGTATTGTTTTACTACTTGCGACACCTCGCCGCCAATTGTAAACTGCAGTTTCCTTGCGAAGGTGTTGAACAATACTTTGGTTTTCTGCGTATTAATGTCTTCAAATTAGCCGAATTTCTAAAAAGCTGATTAATGGAAACAAGCGGCTGGCACAACAAGTTTCGCTGGTAGTCGCGCGGCCTACACGCCTCCAAGCACTTTTACGCGCATTTGTGGTCCCTCCGAAGTGACCACAAGGCATCGATGTGTAGTTGCCTCCAAGGTGCGCCGGCTTTGCATCAGTGTTGCCTGGAGGCTGTTCACACGTGGCTCCTAAAATTCGCACGTCCACTGCACCTTCCGGCAAAGGAAAAGCTGGGGAAAATTTAAGACACATAAGCTCCGCCTTAAGGGTATGACGCAATATCCTTAATGAGTTGATGTCCGTATATTGATACGGGAATAAAAGAAGAGGCGGAGAGCGAGCGCGAGCGGCGAGCGCGCGGCTCTAGCACGAGGGAGATAGAACGAAAAAGCTTGGCCGCCGCCGGTCGTGCTTCGCCGGCTCTCCTCCGTACTGCTGCTATATTTCTCTGGGCGGGCCCGTGGCCACCCCGTGGCATCCCACACCGTAACATTTTGGTGGCAGCGGTGGGATAATGCCGCTCACCCGCTCCCAGAGTCAAACACCCGACGTGCCAGACGACAGGAGTCCACCACCAGCCGATAGCGCCGACGACGCGGCGGCCGGCGCCGCTAGACCTAGGCGCTCGGAGGGGCTCGGCTCTTCGCAGCAGCCGGACGCCGGTGTTGAGCGCCTCCTGGATACAGTCACCCAACGGATGGACGCATGGGAGGCCCGTCTGACTGCCCAGACTGGGGAGATGGAAGCTCTCCGGCGCGAACTCCGTCGCACGGTGCCAGCCGAGCCGAGCACAGGTCAGGTGCCTTTGGGCGTCCCCGCCGCCGCTGTTTACGGCTCTGCCGTCGCTGGGCCTGCGGTCGTGGCCGCCAATGGCGTGCTCGGCGCGGGTGCGTCCTCGCCGCAGTGTTCGTTGGACGTTGTGGAATTGCCCACATTTGACGGCACCATCTCGTGGGATGCTTACCGCATCCAGCTGGACGGTATTGCGGCGGCGATAGGCTGGGACGAGCAAATGAAGGCATGGATGCTCGTTGCAAAACTGAGGGGCCGCGCCACCGAGCTGCTGCAGAACGTGCCGCCCGACCAGCTGGGCTCTTACACTGTTCTGGCGGGCCTCCTCGCCGACCACTATGGTGCCTCAGGTCAACCCCGTGTGCAGTACCACCGCCTGCGAGCCCGCCGTCAAGAGCCCGGGGAGACGTACCAGGACCTCGCCGCCGCCATTGAGCGCCTGGCTCTGCAGTCGCTGCCGGGAGCGCCTCAGAACGCCGTGGCCCTGGTCGGCACCGAGGCGTTTGTCGACGCCATCCGACTCCCCGAGGTGCAGCGCTTGGTCCGCTCTGGCCGTCCTGATTCCGTCCGCGCCGCCATGGCGCTCGCCATCGAGGCGGAATTGACTTTGCTGGCCACGCGGGGGTCGCCACCGTCTGCCGAGCGCAGCGTCCGGGTGCAGGCTCCTCGGTCCGCAGCCCCAACTGTGGCCTCTATCCGACGCCTGCGTAACGACGTCCGCATGACCTGCTTCCGCTGCGGCCTGCGGGGACACTACGCGAGGGACTGTGCCGGCCCTCCAACGTCGGGAAACGATTTGGCGGAACTCCGGGGGCAGTCCGTCCCCACACTCCTTCGTTCTCCGCGTCCCCTCCTTTCGTCGGCTCCGATTACCACTGATGCTCCTTACGTGCTCGTCGACGTCGCCCTGCTTGACCGGCACGTAAAGGCCTTGGTTGACACTGGAGCGGCTGTCAATGTACTGCACAAATCGTTTGTTGCTAACGCGCCCCACCTGCTTCTGCCAGCCGCCAAAACCCGGCTCTTAGCTTTTAACGGCACCCCTGTGGAGCAAGTCGGACGTGTCGTCGTCAACCTGACAGCACTCGGAAATACCATCTCCACCGAGTTTGTTGTCGCAGACAGCCCTATTTGGCCAGTGGTCCTCGGGTGCGGGTGGTGCCAGCAAGCCGGAGTCGTCCTTAATTTTACTAGAACCAAACCATGGGCGAGCCGAACTCTCTGTGGGCCGGGCTGGCTTAGCCGGGTTTCCAGCCTCGGTGTCGCCCTGTGGCAGTCCCTGGTGTCGGCGACCAAGCGTGCCTCAGCATCTCTGCGTGACCTCGCGACGAAGTGGCCGTGTCGAGTCAAGCCGTTCGACGTCACTACCGTGACTGTGGCGTCCGCCGTGACCCTGCCACCGGGTGCGGCAACGTGGGTGTATGCCAAGCTTGACAGTCCGGTCACAGCAGACGTGCTGTTCGAACCCATCCGGTGTTCAGCTCCAGCCCGTCAGATGACCTCCCCTCGAAGCCTTCTGCCTGTGCTCAAAGGAGAGGCCCACGTATTTATACTCAACATCAGCAGCGTACCTCTCGCGCTGACTCCCGGCACGCAATTGGGTACAGCCTCAGTTTTGGACCCCGGGTCACCAGTGGCGTCTCTGCAACCTGAAGCCCCGCCTCGCCACCCTCCAGCGCCGGCGATCCTATCATGGGAAGAATTTAACTTTGGACCCAGCCTGACCTGCGCGGAGCTCGCCTCTCTGAAGACCTTGCTGCTCGAGCATCGCAGTTGCCTTGCTCTCAGCGCCGGTGAACTCGGGTGCACTTCCTGGGCTCAAGACCGGATCAACACCGAAAACCGCGGGCCCGCTCATCACCAACCTCGCCGTGTAGCGCCAGCCGAACGGAGAGTCATCCAGCAGCACGTGTGCGACATGCTTGACCAGAGAATCATTGCCCCTTCTTGTAGCCCTTGGTCCTCCCCTGTCGTCCTTGTGCGCAAGAAGGATGGAACACTCCGCTTCTGCGTTGACTATCGGAAGCTAAATGCTATTACTAATTGCGACGTGTACCCGCTGCCTCGCCTCGACGATGCGCTTGACCGCCTGAAGGGGGCCCGTTATTTTTCCACGCTAGATCTGCTCTCGGGCTACTGGCAGGTGCCTGTTCACCCCGATGATGCGGAAAAGACGGCTTTCGTGACTCCCGACGGCCTTTACCAGTTCAACCGTATGCCCTTCGGTCTCTCGAACGCTCCAGCCACCTTCCAGCGTCTCATGGACCGAGTCTTAGGCCATTTGAAGTGGACTATGGCGTTGGTCTACCTGGATGACGTAATTGTCTACGCGGCTACATTTGAAGAACACCAGAGACGCCTCAAACTCGTCCTCGAAGCCCTTACCTCTGCTGGGCTTCGCTTAAAACCAAAAAAATGTTTCTTCGGTTTCGCGGAGGTGACGTACTTGGGTCACATTGTGAGCCGGCATGGCATCCGTCCCGACCCTGAAAAGCTAAAAGCGCTTACAGCTTACGAAGCTCCCACCACCGCCAAGGAGCTCAAAAGTTTCCTTGGATTTGCTTCGTATTTCCGTCGTTTCATTCCGGACTTTGCCAAGCGCAGCGCTCCATTGACCGCCCTGCTGAAGAAGAATGCACCGTGGAGTTGGACGCAGGCCCAACAGCTCGCGTTTCTTGACGTCAAGCACGCCCTCCTCGAGCCTCCTACATTGGCCCATTACGACGAATCGGCCCCCATCGTCCTCCACACGGATGCCAGCCAAGATGGGCTCGGCGCTGTCCTCCTGCAAGAAGACGAGTCTGGTGACCACAAAGTCCTAGCTTATGCCAGCCGCCAGCTTTCCGACGTTGAGCGCCGCCGCCACTCTACAGAACTCGAGTGCCTCGCCGTTGTCTGGGCCGTCGAGAAGTTCCGTCCCTACCTGTACGGCCGTCACTTCACCATAGTCACGGACAATAGCGCTCTCACTTGGCTGCAGTCCGCCAAACATTTGAATGCCAAGATTGCACGCTGGTCCCTGCAACTTCAAGAGTACAATTTCATAATAGTGCATCGGCGCGGTTCTGCCCATCAAGATGCCGATTTCCTTTCTCGCCACCCTTGTTCCGTGACGGCTTTGACGGACCTGAGGACTGCACAAACGCAAGATCCCGCCATTGCTGCCATAATCCACTCCCTTGGCACCGCCGCCGGCGCAGGCCTCCGCCAACTACGCCGGGTCTATCGAATGAAGGACGACCTCTTGTGTCATGTGAAGCGGCTCCGTGGTCGACCACCCGTCTGGTTGCCAGTTGCGCCGGCGACACTGCGGTCGCAAATCTTGCGCGGCTTACACGACGCTCCCACGGCTGGTCACCTTGGTCGCGGCAAGACCTACGCACGAGTGTCGGAGCGGTTTTGGTGGCCTAATATGTCCAGAGATGTCAAGGAACACGTGGCGTCCTGCCAGACATGCCAGTACAGACAACCGTCCACAGGTGTAACCAAGCCACCCCCGCAGGCTTTTTCGCCACCAAGTTCACCTTTCGAGCTGGTTGGACTGGATCATTTGGGCCCGTTTCCGAAGACGCGTGCCAGCAACCGGTATGTTCTGGTTGCGATCGACTACTTCTCCAAGTGGGTCGAAGCACTGCCCGTTCCGGACACGTCGTCCGCTCATGCCGGCGCGTTTGTGGAACGGCATCTCGTTCTTCGGCACGGTGTTCCCCGGCGCCTCATCACGGACCGTGGGAGCTGCTTTATGTCCCATGAATTCGAGCGAGCCCTCCGCTCCTTCGGCATTGCGCATTCCACTACATCCGTCAATCATCCGCAGTGCAATGGCCTCGTGGAGCGTGTTAACCGTACCCTCACGGATATACTCGCATCCTACGTCGCTCCGTCCCACACAAACTGGGATCGTTTTGTTTCCGCTGCAGCTTTTGCAGTCAACACTGCAGCGCAAGAAACAACGCATGTGACGCCGTTCTCAGTCGTCTATGGCAGAACGCCCTCCATCCCTCTCGACGCGCAGTTGGGCCTTCCCCATCCTACTGCGTCACCAACTGAATCTGCTAAACGACTTCATTCCGCCCGCCTCGACGCCCAGCGCAACCTCCTCACGGCTCACGCGCGTGTGCAAGCGGCCAACGCGGCAGCACCACCACATCCCCCCTTCCGGCCCGGTGACTTGGTCCTCGTTCGCCGCACCATCCGTGCGACAGGCCGTGCCGCAAAGCTCTTGCCCCGATACCGCGGCCCTTACCGTGTCGTTGCCCGACTCGGCCCCGTGACATACCGCCTCGAAGACCTGCCAGAGCATCGACCATGCGGTGTGCACCACATTTTCCCAGAGCATGTTTCAAACATGAAGCGATATGTCTACGGCGCCTGCGGTGACTCCGACTTAGCTACCGGGTCCTCATCAGTGCCGTCGTCGCCTGCTGGCTCCATGCCTTCCCCACGCAATGCAGTCCCATAAACGGATCGCCGCTCAATATGCATAAAACTTCCTGAAGTTAGCCTAACCGGTGTGGGACCTTCTTCGGCGACTGCAGACACCTTCGCCCAGCTCACACACTTCGAATTCAACGAAGAGTGTGACAGTTACCTATCTGCGAGCCCACATTGCATCGCCCCAGGAAACCCTGCATCAAAGCACGGCCTGACTTCTCCGCCCCCCCCCCCCCCCCCCCCGGTGGAAAGGTGATACGGGAATAAAAGAAGAGGCGGAGAACGAGCGCGAGCGGCGAGCGCGCGGCTCTAGCACGAGGGAGATAGAACGAAAAAGCTTGGCCGCCGCCGGTCGTGCTTCGCCGGCTCTCCTCCGTACTGCTGCTATATTTCTCTGGGCGGGCCCGTGGCCACCCCGTCGCATCCCACACCGTAACAATATGCAGAATAGATCATCCCAGACTTCACATCCTAGATTCCTGCGAGTTCTCATATACACCTCCGGGCGCAGTGGTCCAACGGTTAAGCGATGCACCACTGCCCTGCGATGGCAGGTGCTGCCGCCGGTGGGGCTTGTGTGACCCAGGTTGCTCTTTCTGAGCTCTTACCGAGCAACCTCTAGCGATCGATCATTAACTGCCCCGTAGTCCGGTGGTCAGTTTGCTCAAAATTCGGTGGGCAGGTTATGATGTCGCTGCGAGGTCACGTGACCTCGGTGGCACACCTAGGTGTCTTCTCCGGATGTTTTTCGCTCACAACTCTAATGACGACGCTAACGACGCGAGTTTTTCTACAGAATGGCATCTTTAAAGCTATCGCGTTAAAATGGAGCTTCGTTTCGTTGCTCTCAGCTCCCGAAAGTCGCTCGCGCAGTTGGCGATGGCTGTGTGTCTTCCTTTCTTTGCACCAAACGGCGAAGGAAAAAAAAATACAGGATGCGCTTAAGTCTGGTTAAGAGCGAAAATGTCGAAGGCCTTTTCTCTCCATTCTACCTTGAAAATTTGTTTTTATGGAAAGGAAAGGGCGCAGCACATCTGTGTCACATCACGGCGGACGCCACCTACACCGTAAGGGAAGGGATAAAGTAGGTACTGAAAAGAGAACGGAAGAAATAGGCGCCGTAGTGGAGGGCTCCGGAATAATTTCGACCACCTGGGAACATTTAGCGTGCACTGACATCGCACAGCAAACGGGCGCCTTTGCGTTTCGCCTCCATCGAAACACTGCCGCCACGGTCGGTTTCGAATCCGGGTACTCCGGATTAGTATAGCCGAGCGCCCTAACCACTGAGCCACTGCTGCGGTCATTTCTCACTTTCTGGTATTTTATACTTTTTTTTTTATTACGCCACTGCTTATACGCTTGTTCGGTCGAAAAGCCGACGGCGCCTGAGTAGTAGATGTAGTAGTTGTAGTAATAGTCTGCACCGCGCGTCGGAACTATTCCTTCCATTTTGTTGGGTTTAGCCCAAATTAATGTCGGAACGAGTACGTAGCGTGTCGTACGTATGCCCGTCGACGTTCAGTTGGGCTAAACCCTTCAAAAGGCTGCGTGCGCTACATTGTCGATGGTTTTGCTGGCCCCTTACCGACGCGTACCATACTTAGGTTGGATGTCCGCAAAGATTTGGACAGTGTAGCGCACGCAGCCATTTGGAAGGGTTTAGCCCAAATGGATGTCGGAGCGCTTACGTCGACACAGCCAAGATTTCTATGCGACAGGATCGCCACTCTGCATGTTGGCAGCTCAAAAAGCGAAAAAATTACACTTGAAACGAGAGGCATCCCGCAAGGGCCGCTTCTCTCCCCTTTCCTGTTTAATGTGGCCATGAAAGACCTACCCGCCAAATTAAATGACATATATAGCATCAGGCACTCGATCTATGCGGGTGACATCACTATATGGACGCATCCGGTCTCGGACGGCCTTACACAAGGTGCCCTGCAGGTGGCAGTCGACACAGTCCGAGAATACGTCCAAACTAAAGGTGTAACATGCTCACCGAGCAAATCCGAGCTACTCATCATTCGGAAGAAACACAGGGGGCCAAGACAGGACGGATTCGCCGACACCATACACATCACTCTCAATGGCAACAACATACCGAAGGTCGAGACTATCAGGGTCCTTGGCATGCTGGTACAAAAACAATGCGCAGAATACAGACGCTATTGAGCACCTGAAAACATCATCTAAACAGATTGGCGGGCTGATTCAGAGAATCTCTATGAGGCACGGGGGCATGAAGGAGCCCGACCTCTGTAGGCTCACACAAGCATTTCTCTTAAGCAAAATCACATACTAATTTCCGCATTATCTTATTCACCAAAAGAACCAGGACGTAATTGATAGCGTCATTCGTGCTGTTTACAAGGCGGCACTGGGTACAGCCAGATTTTCCAGCAACAACAAGCTACTAGAACTCGAGGTCCACAATAGCCTCGACGAGCAAATTTAGGCACATAAAACCGCGCAAACAGAAGGCCTGTCGAGAACGGACGCAGGGCGATACATCCTAGGCGAACTTGGCATTCGGTCCTTTGACATGGCAACTGAGCTCACCGTCCTTCCCGGAGGCAATCGGCTGAAGCTCATGATCAAACCTTTAGACAAAAACTTGCTACCAGGACGACATGATGACAGACGAATTGCCCGGGCGGAGGCCGTAGACAAACAGTATGCGGATGACCTCTGTGCTGTGTACCAGGACGACATGATGACAGACGAATTGCCCGGGCGGAGGCCATAGACAAACAGTATGCGGATGACCTGTTTGCCGTGTATGTGGACGCGGCCAAGCAAGGACCTGGCAGGTACACGGTGTGATTACGCCTCATTTCAAAGTTATCAACGTAGCGACAATTCTTGCCCCCTCCATCGAAGAAGCAGAGGAGGCAGCCATAGCACTGGCCATTAGGGATCACCGCACGAAGACAAGTCATCAGTGACTCAAAATACGCGATCACCGGCTATCAAAGGGGCAGAGTGGGTAAACTCCCCGCTTTCATTCTAGAAAATTACCTCCATCCACACTCAACCCTGTACGGGTGCCGGGCCAGTCCGGCTACTCAGGAAACGAGAAGGCGGACGAATATGCCCGAAGGCTAACCAACCGAGCCGTCTGTTCGAATGAGCCGCCGGCGGAGCCTCCCACAACACACGAGGTTACAAACATATCCGGTCGGTCCGGGTGGCCACAGAGGTATGTGAGACAGTCGCCATTTCCTTTCCTTAAAACCAACTTTCATTTCAGAGCATCACCGATGCCGCCTACACGCCAATCATCATCCGCAAATGGGTTACCACCCCTCGCTGGCCTCAAGGGGCAATACTGACATCGTGAAGTGCCCGTATTGGGGCTGTATGTGTTGTGCTGATCTGTATCACCTAGTTTGGCATTGTTCAGAGTTCCGTAAGGGACGCGACGACCTCGTCGCCAAGCATGGTTTTCCCACTGATGGCGAGGAATTTCGTGCATTGACCAGAGCCGGCGCTAACGGCATCTGGGAAGATATCGGCAAATATGCTAAGTAGCCTCTACAAAGTAGTGTAAAATGTGGCTAGACCACCCATGCCGTCCCTTCATATATCAGTCGACAACTACTGTTCCCTTCCTTAACAACCCAATTCCCCAAAAAACGGCATTGACCCTCCCTTTCTAAAAGAACAGCTCATTCGTTCATTTTCATTCCCTTACGACGTGGTCAGGTGACAACCGAGGTAGAAGGGCAACAAGTCGCACAGAACGGGCGGCGGCTTTCCGGTGGACTCCTTGGCAATGCTACATGCTGTCGTGTCCCACTCGTAAAGACGATTTTTTTTCCTGTCCTTCATTTTTATTTTTTACGCTTTCTTGTTTTTCTGTTTTTACGTTCTGTTTAATTTTTAATATCTGATATTTATCATTACATATGCGTTTCTTAAGATTTGTTGCTTAATCAACTTTTGGAATCTTGTTTTATTTACCTCACAATTGACTGTCCGTGTGGACAACTTCTGTCTACAAGTTCCGTCTACAGTTTGGTCAATAACTTCCGTCAGATTCCGTCTACAGCTTCCGTATACAACTTCCGTCCACGCCACAAATGAGCCAAGGAAGGCTTCCGTCTTAAAATGCTTGCCAGAGTACAATAGCGCATTCAGGCTGCTCTAACTGGGCGCCGAAGGCACTGCAACACAGTTTAAAGGAAAGGAGAAGCCAAGTAGCTAGACGTGCGCGAAATAGAAAAACGCAGCCAAGCTATTTTTCTGTCAGGTTTGCTCGATCCTAAAATATGTGTAAATAGGCTTGTGCCACGAGGTAACTACGTGGTTTGCAAAAGTATAGACGGCTGCGGCAGTTGTCAATCCTTTTCTTTTTTTCGTTTTCTCAAATGTGAACGCCTGTGGCGCTACAGCGTCCATTTCATACCAGACTCTGCAACAAATTGTTTGGAGTGCCTGAACAGACGTTTAACTCCTCTCTCTCTCTCTCTCTACCGCGCAAATGGCAGAACAGTAGCTTGAATGTGGCTTTCCTTGAAAACGCTTGCCTCTCGATGATAGCGGCGAGTAAAAGTTACGCAATGGCGAACGTGACGAGGTACTGCGCAATAGTTGCACCGTACACTGTTGACTATCGTCAACTCTTTTCTACGTGAAGATATAGAAGCCAAATTCCGCCAATGGCGTTTGAATCGTACCTATTTTCGAAGGCATCTAACGCGGCACCGGCGTCGCGCTGCCCGAGTTACGGCGTAGGCGCGGGGGTGGGCGAACGCAGCAGCTCCGACGGCGTCCAGGACTGCAGACCACAGAGCAGTAATGATGGCCTTGCGGAACTGCCCGTTCGGTGGCGGAGTTCGTTCCGAGGCTAGCGGTGACGATGTTCCTCGGGGCGACCGGGAACCCGATGGCCGGCTCATAGCGTCGAACGCAACCGGCGTCCGGCAGGAGGTGCATCGGCGTCGCACTGTCTGGGTCGTGGTGTAGCTGCTGGTTGGGATGAAGGAAGCAGCTCGGCCAACGACCATGGCTGAAGACTTGAGCACAGAGCTTGCCCACCTCATGAGCTCCCCTTGCCGCAGTATGACCTGGGTGAAACAGCGGCGCCGAATGATATTCTCGCCGGACCTGCATGGCATCTGACAATTGGTTCATGGCGTCATACGCGTAGCTGGTTGATGATGATGGTGATGGTGGCCTCTAGATGAATGGCACGTACCCACGATGGGTGTTCGGAACGAGGAGCGCTCGTGACGACGCTCGTGGAACATATCCACGGCGGCGATTGCAGCGCCGATGATGAGTTGGCACTTCTTCCACTTCTACGGGTGAACAGCACAGGGAGGAGGAGAAAAAAAACGAGATTTAATGAAAAAAGGGAAGGCAGGTGTTGTGCGGCGCCCTCTACGGTCGACACACCAATTCAGGGGATTTTTTTATTACCTGAATTTGCCACTTAGCAAATTCTGCGAATGTGGTCGAATAACCATGATGCTGGGGGCTTGGAGCCTTGTGATTGGTGGCTGTATGTTCGCTCTCTCAATACAACTGTGGGGAACGGGCCCACGCCCGACTTTTTCCCTGTCGGAACTCTGGAGTGGCGTTCTTTAGAAGCCCTATCCGGTGCTCGGACACCGGGCCTCAGCCGGCCGACTTGAAAGGTGTAAGTACACCACACCAAAGCAGGGATGTTAACAAGAAGGGTGTTCGAGTTGGCTACCCTGCACTGCGGAGAGGGATGAGGGGATCGTATAGGGAAAAAGAGAAGGGCCAAGGGTCACTGCAAATAGTGGTCTTCATAGCCCACGACCGGCTTTAATCACTAAAGCCTGTCGTGCTCTAGCCAGTCGCTCTCAGTAAGCAAAACAGTGCCTTGTCGAAATTGAGGGCAGTCGATTGCTGTGTCCACTATCTCAGGACCTGGTCCTCGATAAAGGGGGAATATCAAGGAGGTTCAGGGCACGACGCAGCGTAGGCCTTTCGGTCCCCAAAGCAGGACACTCAGACACTCACACAGAAGATGCATCCCCCCCCCCCCCCCGCGAATTGTCTCTTCGCAGCCACTTCTTTCACAAGCACGCCTTGCCGCCATCCCAATCCGGAACGTGTACCGCTTTGTAAATGCCACACCAAGCTATAAACGGCAAAGCAATGCTGCTTCGCGACGCGCTATATTGTGCGGAAGAAGGCGCAGTACAGGGTGCAATGCCCTGAGGCGATCATTGAAAAATGTTTCCTCCATTGACCCAGGGAGAGTTATGCGCCCTTCCTTTCCTCAAAATCATCGCAGTCTAGTACGTTGCCGACTCCATTGAACACAATGAACCCCGACAGCCTATATGAAACAGAGGTGAGCGCTTGGTTACTCTACCCGCCGCTGTGTCTCAGTGTTTGAGGTATCTAAGTGGTCCGTCCGTCCGTCCGTCCATTTCTGCCAGGAAGAAAGAAAGGAAAGTGCACAGGCCTGCTCACTGGCTCAAGACGAGCCACAGTCACTACCACGTGCAGATAGAAGGAGAGTTGAAAGATGGGATAGGAAGACAGGATAGTATAGACGCGCTAAAGACAAGGCCGATCCCGGAGGTAGTGCAATACCGGGCCAACCGGGAGCGGGAGTGAAGCATCCTTCAAACTCTCCACCACATTTCTAAAAATGAGTCCAAATTGGACCCGTAGCAGATACTATACGGGGTCCGGACATTCTACTGAACCCGAGTACCTGGGTATGAATCCAATCTCGGCGGCCCCCTTTCGATGAAATTGAAATTGATTGCTGGGGAAAGGAAATAACGCAGGAACCGTCTCCGGAGAATTAAAACGACGTTACTAAATATATCTCCTTTTCTAAAGCAAGATCGACGCGTCACAAACATTCTAATACACTTAATGAGTACCCTTTCCAAACTGACTGCTTCAAATACTCATTTTTTCCGTTTGCCACTCGTGAATGGAACAGTCTAAACCCTTCAATAACCAGCAGCTCATCGTTAGGAAACTTCAGCGCTGCTATCGAGAGCTCGATGCTTAATTAGCAAATATTTTTGTGTGTGTGTTTTCTGTGTTGCTAATATTGCTTCCTATTCTGTGTGCCTTTTTAATGTTAACTTTGTTCAGGTATACACAGACTATCAGTATTGTTTTCGGAACTATTGCGATGTAACTTCTGTCATGACTCCTATTGTGAGATCAATTTGCCTTGTTTCGATATGGCTATGATACAGTTCTTTGTATTGTTATTCTGCGTTGTTGTATTTTTACTATTACTATTAGTTGTCTTTTTTACGATCTTCACTAAAATGATGTATTTTTTTAACTGTTATTACTAACAATATTTTGCCCTCCTGCAACAATCCCAAATGGGATTAGCAGTATGTATAAATAAATAAATAAATAAATAAATAAAAAAATAAACATATTTCGGTGGACACCCAAACAGTGCCGTAAGGGAAGGGATAAAGCAGGGAGTGAAAGAATAATTAAGAAATAGGTGCAGTAGTGGAAGGCTCCGGAAATATTTCGACCACCTGGAGATTTTTAAGGATGTCAGTGAACGTTAAAGATACCCAGGTGTTCGAAATTATTCCGGAGCCCTCCACTACGGCACCTCTTTCTTCCTTTATTCTTTCACTCCCTGCTTTATCCCTTTCCTTACGGCACTGTTCGGGTGTCCACCGAGATGTGGGACAGAAACTGCGCGATTTCCGTTCCGCAACAACCAATTTCAATTTCATCAAAACCCGGCCGCCGAGTTCGGGTTTTAACCTGGGTACTCCTGCTCAGTAGACCACTGAGACATCTTAACCATGTAGACACCGCGGAGGGTAAACCTAAAGTGCCTAAATTAGCTTTTTTTAGAAAAGGTCATGAAGGAACTTTAGGTAAACCAAAACCGAGTGCTCGCCTCTTTCTATAGGCCGTCGACGTTCATTGCGTACAATGACGTTGACAACGTTCAAGACTGCGATGATTTTGAGGAAAGCAAGGGCGCATAACGGGCTCCCTGGGTAAATGGACGACAATTTTTTAACCGTCGCCTCAGGGAATTGTGACCTGGACTGCGCCTTCGTCTTCCGCACAATATACCGTGTCGCGCAGCAACATTGCTTTCGTTTAACGTGCAACGGCACCATTGCGTCATCATCAACTAATCACGCGCTCAACCTGTACACATTTCTGACTGTGTTAATAGTTTTAAAGTCAAAGCTTTACTGGCCGCGAACTTTCGATTTCACCGTGGTTGTGGTCCTAGGAGGCACATGACGTCCCAACACGTGACTGGCCACGTAGCCGAACAGACGGCGGCTCGTGCAATCGGCGCGAAATAAAGACATGCTACAAGTCTCTGCCGGTGCGGTCAGAATGTAACGAAACCGCCGAACGCGTCGGCGGTCAAGCGCAGTTGGAGTATAGAGTGTCTCGCTTGGACCTACGTCACGTCGCCGTGCAGCGCGCGCACGCGCGTTGCGCCGGAGTATAAACGCGCCTTAGCAGAGCCGGCGCTAAAACCGCTAACGAACGTATTCGGTGGCGGCATCTACGGGAGCCGCTGAAACCCCCCTCACACTCACTGCATAAAAAAAAAAAACCTGTTCCGAGGCTCGGAATCGGAACAGGGCTTTTGACGTTTACCAGCCGCGGTGGCTGATTGGTTAGAGCGCCCGGCTACTGATCCGGAGTTCCCGGGTTCGAATCCGACCGCAGCAGCTGCGTTTTTATGGAAGCAAAACGCTAAGGCGCCCGTGTGCTGTGCGATGTCAGTGCACGTTAAAGATCCCCAGGTGGTCGAAATTATTCCGGAGCCCTCCACTACGGCAACTCTTTCTTCCTTTCTTCTTTCACTCCCTCTTTAACCCTCCCGTTACGGCAGGTGTCCAACGGAGCCCTCTACTACGGCAACTCTTTCTGCCTTTCTTTCACTCCCTCCTTTGTCCCTTCCCTTACGACGCGGTTCAGGTGTCCAACGATATATGAGACAGATACTGCGCCATTTCCTTTACCCCCAGAGACTGCACCATTTCCTTTCCCCGCTAACCAATTATATTTATTAATATTATTTGACATTTGAGGCGGAGACGATACCACTCCTCCATGACGGCTCAAGATTTTACCATGAATAAAGGCGCATATAATGAATGCACTCTTCTGATGCAGAAGTCGCCACGCTTCGCTACGTATATCCTGGCGTAACAGAGCTAGGCCATCAGCAATTTTTTGTATAAGACTTCTCAGCTATCTTCTCTTCCTATCCTCTCAGCACTTTCACTGTATTTCTCTATTCTGCCTGTAATCCTTTATTTTTGCTGCCCCAAGTCAGGTGCTTCAGTATCGATGGCGGATGCCGGGGCTAGCAAAAACATTATCCTTACTTTTTATTTTTTAAATAAACCTCTTCTACAATTACTACTACTGACATCACACAGCACACGAGCGAAGAAACAACCCAGCAATTATCTGTTTTCACGGATTGAAAGGCAGCGAGACCTCCAAGCCTGACAATCTGCTCTTCGTCATGGGTCCCGTGGGTCCCATGCTTCGCGGAAATCCGAGAGCTCCACCATACCGCCATCAATAAAGGGTATGATATTGTTCGCTGCCGTGCTCTGTAGCGTCTAGATCCGCGCCCACTGAAGGAAATGAAGATCTTCGGCCACTGGCCGCGCGATCGTCGGCAGTAAAGGCCTCCAAGGTACTGCTCCGCTTCTTGAGGACTTCTGGTATGCGCGATAGGCTGTGACTTTGCTGACCGCTGTGACTTTGTATGGTGCCTTCAATTTCCTCCTTCTCTCTTTTCTCCTTCATACTTTTATCCCCTCACCCCTTTCCCCCCGTGCAGGGTAGCAAACCGGTTATTCTTCCGGTTCACCTCCCTGCCTTTCCTCCTCCTCCTCTTCCTCCTCCTCTTTTGCGTTTCGTCTCCGTCGAAACGCGGCCGCCGCGGTCGCATTCCTACGCGGAACTCCGAACCAGTAGCCGGGCGCACTAACCACTGAACACCGCGGCGAGGCGAAACGTAAAAGACCCCAGTGTTGTGTGCGATCCCAGTGCAGGTTAAAGATCCCCAGGTGGTTGAATTTATCCGCAGACCTGCACTACGGCACCTCTTTCTTATTTTCTTCTTTGACCCGCTCCACACCTTAACTTACGGCAGTGTTCAGGTGTCCACACAAACAGTGACACGGTTACTGCATCATTTCCTCTCCCGAAAAAAAAAACAATTTTCGTTTTTTCGGTTGGTTACGGGGGCGGCGGCGTAGGCGGCTTGCTTGCTTGCTAGAAGAATCTTTTTTAATTAAAAGATAATAAAAAGGAAGGAAAAGATTTTTGCTAGCCCCGGCATCTGCCATCCATAATGAAGCACTAAGCTGGGGCAGCGGAAATAAAGAATAGCAGGCACAATGGAGAAATGAAATGAAAGAGGTGAGGGGACAGGAAGAGCGGATGGGGAAGAGGTAATGCACATAAATTATTTACACAATAAGAAATGTGTCCAGGTTGCACGCGTGATTATTTTGTGAAGAAGAAATAAAATAACACGCGCACAGCAGTATGTTAAATACAACATAGTGCTGTGCGCGTGAGTTTTTATTGCTCCATCAGGAAATAATAACGCGCACAACCTGAACACATGTCTTATTGTGTAAATAACTTTTGTTTACACCAGAAAAGATGTTTCTCCCCGCCTCCGGCACGCTCGCCTTGGAGACGGGGAGTTGCGCATCTGCGGTTAGAGGCTGGCGGGCAGTCCTTGACTGCTAGTGCCCTCTTCCGCCAGATGGATGGTGGTGGGCTGGATATCATGGTCGGGCTTCTTGCAGGGTCACCCAATCTTCCCTACAATCAATATTTTTGTCCGCTGGGGACAATTTGGTCACACCCAAATTATGTGATCGAGGGTCCCTCTCACCCCACAGTGGGTGCATCGATCATGCGACCTCTGGGCACACGTTGTAAATCCATACAGGGTTCATAAATGTATTGGTTTGTAGCCGGCTCTACGCGACAGCTTATGTATTGTATAATTTGGGTCTGCTTCGGACACCGCCCTGCGTCCCAATTTGTAATCGTCAACAATTTCCTCGTAATCTTGCAGGCGCTCCTGTTTGCCCCAGTGCTCGGAGGGCTCCGGCTACCCGGAAGTAGAGAACTCGGGCTAGCTCGTCAGCCTCCTCGTTACCGGAGACGGCAGCGTGTGCGGGTGTCAAAATCAATTTAATTTGCCTATCCAGCCGTTGTTGGTTAAGGCAATGGCGGCCGCAGTTCAGTGACGTCATAGCTGTCACGCGGTTTCTCCTCGGTTCAAGGTAAAACGCGTGCGCATGGTGCATGCAGCCAAGAAGCTACGGAGGGAAGTAATAAAGCTAATCCTTTAAAAACTGGCCAGTGTTCAACGCAGAAAGTGTGAGCTCCAGTGCCAACCTGCGTAGCTAACACGCTTCGCCAACTCTTGATGTAGGGACACAGACTTCAAGTCAGTAATTGTGGGCAGATCAATCGCTTCGTCCGCAAGGTTGTTTCCTTTGATATAGCAGTGTCTTGACAGCCGCTTAAAAATTATGACACGACCTTTTGATGTGGCGCTGTTGTACACCTCACGAATCTCTGCAACAAGTTCTTCATGCGACCCGTGGCGTAGAGCAGCTTGCAGGCCTTGAAGAGCTCCTTTGGAATCAGTGAAAACTGCCCATAATGCGGAGGTTCTTGGATGATGAACTCAACTGCAGCCGGAAGGGCAGCTAGTTCCGCACCATTTGAGGAAATGTGGTGGGTCGTCTTCACCTTCACACAACTTTTCGATCTATATATGAGGTACTGCGGTCTTCAGCGGGTCGGTTCTCCGTCCAGGATTCACCAGTTAACGGTCAATAAAAGTTTCTCACCACCACCACATCCCGTGCCACCTGGCATGACCGTTCGACCAACGATTCCTGGTCTTCCCAAGGCTCACTGGACAGCAAGGCTCCTATTACTTCATTGTTGGGTGTGGCATTACAATTTCAAATCATTTTATTTTTAGAAAAAATTCCGGTGGGACACCTGAGCTATAAGCTGCTTTTGTCAGCTTGCCGAAGGCCCAGGGCAATGGGGACCAACTCGATCACGGTTCAGTCCTTAGTGAGATGGTACAGTGTATGTGCGATTTCGCACTAGGGACTTTTATGCGTGAATGCGGCACGGTTAATTTTGTGTTTTAAATATGCCTACCAACACTTTCCGCACCGGTATCATCGCTGAGGGAAGCCCAGCTGCAGCGTGTTGGAGGATGGTGGTGGAAACTTCTGTTACCAACGATATAGAAGGCGAGGGCGAAGTCCGACCGCGATGTTGACGCAGCTCTGCTTGCTCGAGCCTTGGTGTTAGAAATGCTGAGTGGAACGGCAAGAACACGCTGGCCACTCATATTCGCGTGGTTTGTAGTCAGTACGTTGCTGCAGATACAACTACGCAGTAGATGCACGAAAATTAATGCCTGTTGGCACAAGCTGATTTTTTTCAAAACTCATTTGTCCTGCTATTTTATTGCGCCAATTCCGACTTTCATCGTTAACACAAATAGGTTGGTTTGTTTATTTCCCCATTAGCGCAGTTTATTTAACTTCAATTCTTTGCTATTACGCTTCAATGCACAAAAGTAATCATCTAAATATGTTAGCTTGACCCGCCGCGGTGGCTCAGTGGTTAGGGCGCTCGAGTACTGATCCGGAGTTCCCGGGTTCGAACCCGACCGCGGTGGCTACGTTTTTATGGAGGAAAAACGCTAAGGCGCCTGTGTGCTGGGCGATGTCAGTGCACGTTAAAGATCCCCAGGTGGTCGAAATTATTCCGGAGCCCTCCACTACGGCACCTCTTCTTCCTTTCTTCTTTCACTCCCTCCTTTATCCCTTCCCTTACTGCGTGCTTCGGGTGTCCAACGATATATGAGACAGATACTGCGCCATTTCCTTTCCCCCAAAACGAATTACTATTATAAGTATATTCGCTCTGCAGGTTTTCATGGGATGTCTTATTCAACTATCGGCCTTGTTATTAAGAGTGAGCACCGCATTCAATCAGTCGTGAGGATAAGATAAATGGAGTCTGCCATAGTGGGCCATAGCTGTGGGTTCCACTTGCGCTACTGACTGCAGTGATGTTCTTACGCTTCCGCGGCAGTAAATAGGAGCCGTTTTCATGAACTGGGCGCTCAACGCCACTAGAGCTGAACTTTCTCTGACAGGTGCACAAGATTGGTCACACTGCTGATGGACAGGCAAAAACATTGTGGCGGGAAGAGCACCGTGCCAAGGCTATCCACCAACTCAAACAGGAAGGTGTCTCACAGTATATCTCGGCACTGTTTACACTTCGCGACTCAAGGCACGTTGATATGAACCACACAGGTGCGAGTCGAGCCAAGCGTCTGGGCCGAACAAGGGAACCTGAACGCGACGCGGGCGCGTTTGCATGAACTTGACCCTGAGCAGCCTCGACCGGCGCGACTGCTGCGGCGGTAATCGTCGAGCAGGGCACCGACAGCACGAAAATGGGGCATCTAATATCATGGACCATGCCACCGATGTCTCGGAGGCTGTAAAAATCATGTCCTTAGTTTCCGCTTCCCGCTTCACTGGTACACCTCTTGCCTTGAGGTGCTTTAACGCGCCTCGGTGAGTTCAGGATGAGGCAACCTACCTCTGGAAATTGTGTCGGCTCTACCAAATATGTCGGAGCATGCCCCGCTAGCGTTTACATAAACTAGAGCAAAATTTCTTGCCGACAGGACGACTCGACCGGACATTGTCGAGTTCATATAAGCGTCATGTGAGGTAAAATGCGCTACGAAACACAGCGCGAGTAAAGAGTAAATTTACCAACCATCTTGTTATGTGTTCTTTAACCTCACTCAAAACGGCACGCAATTTTTAACCGTTCAAAACCTTGGCTCTCGGCGTAAGTCCTACATTAGCTTCATGACTACGTTAAGGGTGGTAGCTCTACTAGATGCAAAAAGGGGACATCCGGGATGTGCATAAGTTTGACCTTAGGGCGACCAAGCTTGCAAAAACGCTTGGAAACTGCCCTTGGCCCGGACCACCCCCGAATTTACGCCTCGGCCGGTAGGCACATCAACATTAATGTATCGTTTTTCGAAAGCGCGAGTGAGCTTTTACCTCACAAGAATACGAAAAACATAACTTCCAGCAGTGAAACATTGTAAACCCATGTTTGGCAGCAGGGCTGACACCCAGCCTTGTTTCCTGCCTTGCTCTCAAAAATACCCCAGTTTACGACAGCCCCAAGTCATTAAACCGCATCAATTTCTTAGTCCTCTACATAGGCTAAGTTGTCACCATTGATCAGTCGTCAGCTATAGCGATGTACAGCAATGAGACACATGAGCATGCCTGCTACACTTCCACCCGGCCTTCATATTGGTGGCTGCAAGAACGAAGCGCTTTCCTCTTTCTGACCCGCGATGCACAGTGATTCACCCTTGACGTCATCAACAACGTAACAAGTTTGAATGGGGGTGGGCAAAATGAATTCAACTTTAAAATTATACTTATTCTCATCAATAAAACATCATGTAGTAATCAAAGTCATGAAAGGCATTATTATTGGACACTACTCTTGCCTCAGTTTCGGATATGCAAGGTACTTCATTACGCCCCACAACATGTAAACTTTGCGCAAGATTCACAACGCTCTGGAATCCGCGAACAACCCACAATCGCCATACGGAAGGCAAGAAGATTCTCCCCTTTGCCCGGTAACAGGCTCCTTCTGGTCCACCGTGCGCCTCAGGTCGAGGCCGGCGTTGGGCTTTTGAACTTTAGGGCTCATTCTCGAAGGCGAAAATGCACTTTATTCAAGTTTCATCTCTCTCTAAATAAACTCCCAGTCGATTTTATTTTCTCACCTGCAATATTTAACTATCCCGGCTTCGGAATTTCTTTAACGACTTCGCTTGAAGTGCTGCGATGTTCTTGTTGTACCACGAAATATCCGCGGATAACTCATTTCAAATTCGTTGCAATGCACTGCAATAAAGTTAAAAAGTAAACTATTTATGCACTTAGTTTCCCTTAAAATATTGCGAACTGAAGAATACTCTGCAAGCTAGTATTGCGAGAGGAATGTAGCCAGCAACTTGCCATTCCTGAACCATCTCAAGCACCTGACAGACGAAGTCCTTCCCGAACCGCCACCACAAGCACACCTTCTCATCGCAATACTCCACTCATTGCCACACACGCAATAGCGCCCGCACCACTCTACTCCATGTGTGTGTGTGGGGGGGGGGGGCGCTAAAACACCCCGGAAACCACCTACACCCACCCCGCCACATCATGGAAAGCTGCTATATATACAGCTTTGTACTGGGTGTCCCGCGGCGGTATATCGCGCTGGCCTGCAGAACAGCAGAAGCTATCGCAGTCCTGTACTGAGAACCCGCCCACTATGACCGGTCTCCTAGCCACCTTTTGTGAAGAGTTCAACACCACCACCGCTACGGCGCACAGCAGAAACGCATTGTAAGGCCGCTTCTTTAGGCTAAGCCTTGGTATAGCGCCGAAGGCATGGGCCACATCTACAGTTGATCTGTTCAACGCAAGCTTGCTTATTATATATATATATATATATATAATATATATATATATATATATATATATATATATATATATATATATATATATATATATATATATAGTTGAAAGAAAAAACGCAATGTTCGAGAATATTTTACCTGGCGTTGCATGTTTTAGATGTGCTTCCATTTTTGGCGCACCCGCCAGGGCAAAAAAAGAAATCGAGCTCTAATTATCACGCGTTTAATAATAAATAAATCGGTATAAATTTTCGCAGATTCAGGCACACAATAGCGCCAGCAGAATATAGCGCTGAGTAGTGCAGCAGGCCGTCGGTGGCACACCGCAGGCGCTCCGCCCACGTACTGCTCTCTGCAACGGGCTCAGTCTGGGTACTGCGCCACCTGAGGTCTGGGTCCCAGTCGCCGCAGCCTTTGACCAGGGACACAAGAGCCGACCGTGGACGCATCGATCTGTACCTGCGTCAGATGCGGTATTAACGATCAGCGCAATGCAACACTGAATGCTAAAATCGCTTAACCTCGATTTAAATGACAAGACAGAGCAACGTTTTCAAAAAGTTTGCGTAATTAGAAGATTTCACCCCCTAAGGTTTGAAAGAAATAAAAGAAATGGAGGACGCTTAAGCTTCGTCTTCAAGAGTGATACGCGACAGCGTGTTGCGGCATTGCCAAGGTGTGCAAGGAACGCCATTGCCCGTTCGGCGTGACGCGCGGCCCGTTGGACAATTTAAGGAGAGCACGCCTGTCTCACATATCTCGGTAGGCACCCGAACCGGGCCGCAAGGGAATAATAATTGGTTTTTGGGGAAAGGAAATGGCGCAGTATCTGTCTCATATATCGATGGACACCTGAACCGCGCCGTAAGGGAAGGGATAAGGGAGGGAGTGAAAGAGGAAAGGAAGAAGGTGCCGTAGTGGAGGGCTCCGGAATAATTTCGACCACCTGGGGATCTTTAACGTGCACTGACATCGCACAGCACACGGGCGCCTTAGCGTTTTTCCTCCATAAAAACGCAGCCGCCGCGGTCGGGTTCGAACCCGGGAACTCCGGAACAGTAGTCGAGCGCCCTAACCACTGAGCCACCGCGGCGGGTCCAAAGAAGAAATCTGAAATAAAAATTTGCTTTAAGGAAAGGAAGTGACGCCTGTCTTGCAATTCTCGCTGGAAACCCTTACCGTGCCGTAAAGTAAGGAAGAGTAAGAGGAATGCGAGGAGGAGGATTTTTAGCTCACGGCCAACGCCGCCGGCGATGACACCGGCTTTTCTGCTACACGAGCTCCTTAACACTGTCTCGTTAAAAAGCCCACACTTCTATTCTTTCTCTTAAGGCAAGCGAGCACGACAGACGTGTGTCCCACATCACTCACCGGAGGACCACTTTATATTATAGATCTGGATACCATGGCCAATCATGATCATCAGCCTGACTACGCCCACTGCAGGACAAAGGCCTCTCCCATATCTCTCCAGTTAACCCTGTCCTGTGCCACCTGCCGCCACCCCAACCTCGCAAACTTCTTAATCTCATCTGCCCTAGCATCTTTTTGCCACCACCTGCAATACGCTTGTCTTCTTTTAAAATCCAGTCTGTTGCCTTTAAAGAGCATTGGTTATTTTGCCTTCATATTACATGCCTTGCCCAAGCACAGTTCTTCCTCTTAATTTCGAGTAGGGTGTAATTGACGCGTGTTTGATCCCTGATACACTCTGGCCCCTTCCTATATCTTAACGTTACATCTATTTGTCTTTCCACAGCTTTCCATATCCCTTTTCGTTAACCTCCATGTTTCTGCCCCATAGGTGAGCAAAGGCAACCTACGGCTGTTATAAACTTTTCTCTTGAGGAATATTGGCAAACCGCCATTCATGATCTAAAAGTATGCGCTCCACACCATTTTTATGCCTTTAGTTATTTCACGCTCGTGATCCGGATATGAGGTGACTGTCTGCCGTAAGTATTGCTTTACTGTTTGCTGCACCTCGCTGCCATTTGTAAACTGCCGTATCCTTGCGAAAGTGTCAAACGCGCGCCGTCGGGCGAAAAACGCCGACAAAAACGCTCCATGTATCCGGACTTTAAGGCGCGTTTATATAGCGGCGAAACGCGCGCGCTGCACGGCAACGTCACGTCGGCTAAAGCGAAATCCTCTATACTCCAATTGCGCTTGACCGCCGAAGCGTTCGGCGGCTTCGGCGCAATGTGACCGCAATGGCGGATACTTGCAGCATGTCTCTATTTCGCGCCGAGTGCGGCAGCCGCCACCGGCCCGGCCAGACAGGTGAGGCGCGCGTTGTTACTTCATGTGCCTCCTCGGAGCACCGCCACAGCGAAAGTGTTGAAGCTTTCTTTGCTTTTCCGCGTGTCAATGTCTCAAAATCAGCCTAATTTCTAACAAAAAGCTGCTTAATGTAAACAAGTGGATGGTGCAACAGTTTCCGCTCGCAATCGCACTGCCTACACGCCTCCAAGCGCTTTTACGCGCATGTGTGGTCCCTTAGCAGCGACCACAAGTGATGGATGGGCAGAGGCATCCAATGTGCGCCGGCTTCGCATCTGTGTTGCCTGGAGGCTGTTCACGCGCAGCTCCCAAAATTCACACGTCCACTGCACCTTCCGGAAGAGGAAAAGGTGGGGAAACATTTATGGGAACATTTCAACTGCGCCTTAAGGGTATGATGCAGTACCTTATTGAGTTAACGCTCGTATAGGCAGAATAGGTCATGCTAGACTTTACATTCTAGATTCCTGCGAGTTATGATCTGCACCTCTGGGCGCAGTGCTGCAACAGTTAAGCGATGCACCACTGCCCTGCGATGGCAGGTGCTGAAACTGGTGGGGCTTGTGTGACCCAGGTTGCTCTTTCTGAACTCTTTCCTAGCAACCTCCAGCGATCGATGATTAACTGCCCCGTAGCCCGGCGGTCAGTTTGCTCAAAATTCGGTGAGCAGGTTGCGATGTCGCTGCGAGGTCACGCGACCTCGGTGGCCTACCTAGGTGTCTTCTCCGGATATTTTTATCTCACAACTCCAACGACGACGCTAACGACGCGTGATTTTCTACAGAATGGCATCTTTAACGCTATTGCCTTAATATGGAGCTTCGTTTCGTTGCTCTCAGCTACCGAAAGTCGGTCACGTAGTCGGCGATGGCTGTGTGTCTTCCTTTCTTTGCACCAAACGGCGAAGAAAAAGAAAAATTACAGGGTGCGCTTAAGTCTGGTTAAGAGCGGAAATGTCGAAGGCTTTTTGCCTATCCTTGAAAATTGTTTTTTATGGAAAGAAAAGGGCAGAGTACCTCTGTCACATCACGGCAGACGCCTAAATACACGTGGAGGGGAACTGATAAAGGATGTACTGAAAAAGAAAGGATGAAATAGGTGCCGTAGTGGAGGGCTCCGGAATAATTTCGACCTCCTGGGGACCTTTAGCGAAGGGGCGCCTTTGCGTTTCGCCTCACGAAACGCTGCCGCCGCTCCGGATCCGTATAACCAAGCGCCCTAACCACTGAGCCACTTCGGCGGTCATTATTCAGTTTCTGGTATTTTATGCTTTGTTTTTTATTACGCCACAGCGTATACTGCTCATTCGGTCGAAACGCCGACGGCGTCGTAGTAGTTGAAGTAGTAGTTGTAGTAATACTCTGCACCGTGCGTCGAAACTATGCCACCATTTTGAAGCGTGTAGCCCAAATGTATTTCGGAACGCGTACGTAGCGTGTCGTACGTATGATCGTCGACGTTCATTTGGGCTAAACCCTTCCAAATGCCTACGTGCGCTACATTATCGATGGCTTTGCTGACCCCTTACCGACGCGTACTATACTTAGGTTAAATGTCAGCAAAGCCTTCGACATTGTAGCGCACGCAGTTATTTGGAAGGGTTTAGCCCAAATGAATGTCGGAGCGCGTACATCTACACAGCCAATATTTCTATACGACAGGACCGCCGCTCTGCATGTTGGCAGCTTAAAAAGCGAAAAAATTACACTTGGAACGAGAGGCATCCCGCAAGGGGCGCATCTCTCCCCTTTCCTGTGTAACGTGTTCATGAAAGACCTATACCCGCCAAATTAAATGACATATATGGCATCAAGTACTCCATCTATGCGGATGACATCACCATCTGGACGCATCCGGGCTCGGACGGCCTTATACAAGGTGCCCTGCAAGTGGCATTCGACACAGTCCGAGAATACGTCCAAACTAAAGGTGTAACATGCTCACCGAGCAAATCCGAGCTACTCATCATTCGGAAGAAACACAGGGAACCAAGAGAGGACGGATTCGCCGACACCATACACCTCACTCTCAACGGCAACAGCATACCGAAGGTCAAGACTATCAGGGTCCTTGGAATCTGGTACAGAACAATGCGCAGAATACCGAGGCTATTGAGCCGCTGAAAACATCATCTAAACAGATTGGCGCGCTGATTCAGAGAATCTCTATGAGGCACGGGGGCAGGAAGGAGCCGACCTCTGTATGCTCACACAAGCATTTCTCTTAAGCAAAATCACATACTAATTTCCGCATTATCTTATTCACCAAAAGGACCTGGAGGCAAATGATAGCGTCATTCGTGGTGTTTACAAGGCGGCACTGAGTATAGCCAGTTTTGCCAGCAGCAAGCTACTAGAATTTGGGGTCCATAATAGCCTCGACAGGCAAATTTAGGCACATTAAACCGCGCAAAGAGAGGGCCTGTCGAGAGCGGACGCAGGCTACATCCTAGGCGTGCTTGGCATTCGGCCCGTTGACATGGCAACTGAGCTCACAGTCCTTCCCGAAGGCAGTCGCCTGAAGCTCAAGATCAAGCCAAGAACATGCTACCGGGAAGACATGATGACAGACGAATTGCCCGGGCGGAGGCCATAGACAAACAGTATGCGGATGACCTGTTTGCCGTGTATGTGGACGGGGCCAAGCAAGGACCTGGCAGGTACACGGTGTGATCACGCCTCATTTAAAAATTATCAACGTAGCGACATTTCCAGCCCCTTCCATCGGATACGCAGAGGAGGCAGCAATAGCACAGGCCATTAAGGATCACCGCACGAAGACAGATCATTAGTTACTCAAAATACGCGATCACCGGCTATCAAAAGGGCAGAGTGGGTAAACTCACCGCTTTCATTCTCGAAAATTACCTCCATCCACACTCAACCCTGTACGGGTGCCGGCCCAGACCAGCTACTCAGGAAACGAGAAGGGAGACGAATATGCCCGAAGGCGAAACAACCGGGCCGTCTGTTCGAATGAGCCGCCGGTGGACCCCCCCACAACATACAACGAGGTTACAATCATATCCGTTCGGTCCGGGTGTACACCGAAATATGTGAGACAGGCGTCATTTCCTTTCCTTCAAACCAATTTTCATTTCAGATCATCGCCGATGCCGCCTACACGCCAATCATCATCCGCAAATGTGTTACCGCCCCTCGCTGGCATCAAGGGGCAATATTGACATTGTGAAGTGCCCGTATTGTGGCTGTATGTGTCGTGCTGAACTGTAGCACCTAGTTTGGCATTGTTCAGAGTTCAAGGGACGCGACGACCTCGTTTTCGTGCATTGACCTAAGCCTGCGCTAACGGCATCTGGGAAGATATCGGCAAATATGCTAAGTGGCCTCTACAAAGCAGAGTAAAGCGTGGCTAAACCACCCATGCCGTCCCGTCATATATCAATAGACCCTTACTCTTCCCTTCCTTAACAACCCAATTTCCCAACAAACTGCCTTGACCATCCCTTTCTAAAAGAACCGCTCATTCGTTCATTTTGCTTCCCTTACGACGCGGTTCAGGTGTCAACCGAGGTCCAACGGGCAACACGTCGCGCCGAACGGGCGATGGCTTTCCGGTGGACTCCTTGGCAAGGCTACAACATGCTGTCGCGTCCCACTCTTAAAGCCGAAGCTTAAGCGTCCTGCAATTTTTTTCTCACGTTCTTAGTTTTTGCTGTCTACGTTTTGTTGCTTTATGTTTTTTACGTTGTGAATATTTTTTTAATATCTGATATATATCATTACATATGCGTTCCTTAAGAACTTTTGCTTAGTCAACTTTGCATTTGTTTTATTTTCCTCACAATTGACAGTTCTTGCGGACCACTTCCATCTACAACTTCCGTCGATAGCTTCGTCTACAACTTCCACCAGCTTCTGCCTACAGCTTCCGTTTACAGCTTCCGTCTACAACTTCCGTTCCCGTCACTCAGGAGCCACGAAAAGCTTCCGCCTTAAAATGCTTGCCAGAATAAAAAGCGCATGTGGGCTGCTCTAACTGGGCGCCGAAGGCTCTGCAACACATTCTCAAAAGAAAGGGGAAGCCACGTAGCTAGACGTGCGTGAAGCAGCAAAGCGCAGCCAAGCGATTTTTCTGTCAGGTTTGCTCGATCTTAAAATGTGTGTAAATAGGCTTGTGCAACGAGGTAATTACGTGGTTTGCAAAAGTATAGAGGGCTCCGGCAGTTGTCAATTCTATTGTTTTTTCGTTTTCTCAAATGTGAACGCCTGTGGCGCTACAGCGTCCAATTCATGTCAGACTCTGCAACATATTGTTTGATGTGCCTGAACAGACGTTTGACTCCTCTCTCTCTCTCTCTACCGCGCAAAATGGCAGAACAGTAGCTTGAATGTGGATTACCTTGACAACGCTTGCGTCTCGATGATAGCGATGAGTAAAAGTGACGGAATGGCGAACGTGACGAGGTACTGAGTGATAGTTGCATCGTACACTGTCGACTATCGTGAACTTTTTCTACGTGAAGATATAGAAGCGAATTCCGCCCATGGCGTTCGAATCGTACCTATTTTCGGAGACATCTAAGGCGGCACCGGCATCGCGCTGCCCGGGTTGCGAAGTAGGCGCGGAGGTGGGCGAACGCAGCAGCTCCGACGGCGTCCAGGACTGCAGACCACAGAGCAGTAATGATGGCTTTGCGGAACTGCCCGTTCGGTGGCGGAGTCCGTTCCGATGCTGGCGGTGATGATGCTCCTCGGGGCGACCGGGAACTCGATGGCCGGCCCATTGCGTCGAACACAACCGGCGTCCGGCAGGAGGTGCATCGGCGTCGCACTGTCTGGGTCGTGGCGTAGCTGCTGGTGGGGATGAAGGAAGCAGCTCGGCCAAAGACTATGACTGAAGACTTGAGCACAGAGCTTGTCGACCTCATGAGCTCCCTTTGCGGCAGCGTACCCTGAGTGAGACAGCGGCGCCGAATGAGATTCTCGCCGGAGCTGCATGGCACCTGACAATTGGTTCATGGCGTCATACGCGTAACTGGTTCGGAACGAGGAGCGCTCGTGACGACGACGATGATGATGATGATGATGAGATGAGAGTCAATGGAACATATCCACGGCGAGCATCGCAGCGCCGATGATGAGTTGGCACTTCTTCCACTTCTACGTGTCAACAGCACAGGGAGGAGGAGAAAAAAAACGAGAGATAAAGAAAAAAAGGAAAGGCAGGGAAGACACAACAATTCAGTTGATCTTTTATGACCTGATTGCGCCGCTTAGCAAATTCTGCGAATGTGGCCGAATAACCATGATGGTGTGGGCGTGGAGCCTTGTGATTGGTGGCTGTATGTTCGCTCTCACACTAAAACTGTGGGGAACGGGCGCACGCCCGAAGGCGATTATCCCGACCCGTGGAGTATCTGTTACGGGTCCAATTGGACTTATTTTTGGAAATGTGGCGCAGAGTTTGATGGATGCTTCACTCCCGCCACCGGTTGGCCCGGTATTGCACTACCTCCGGGATCGGCCTTGTCTTTAGCACGTCTTTACTGTCCTGTCTTTCTATCCCCTCTTCCAACTCTCCTTCTATCTGCATGTGGTAGCGATTGTGGCTCGGCTTGAGCCAGTGAGCAGGCCTGTGCACTTTCCTTTTCTTTCTCCCTAGCAACAACAGACATTCAGATGCGCGCCCGACTTTTTCCCGGTCGGAACTCCGGAGTGGCGTTCTTTAGTGGCCCTATCCGGTGCCCGGGCGACGGGCCTCACCTGGCCGACTTGAAAGGTGTAAGTACTCCGCACCACAGAAGGGATATTAACAGGAAGGGTGTTCGAGGTTGCTACCCTGCAATGCGGAGAGGGATGAGGGTATCGTATAGGGAAAAAGAGAAGGGCCAAGGGTCGCTGTCAAGAGTGGTCTCCATAGCCCACGACCGGCTTTAATCACTAAAACCGGTCGTGCTCTAGCCAGTCACTCTCAGTAAGCCAAACAGTGCCTTCTCGAAATTGAGGGCAGTCGATTGCTGTGTCCACTATCCCAGGACCTGGTCCTCGTTAAAGGGGGAAGATCAAGGGGGTCCGGGGCACGATGCAGCGTACGCCTTTCGGTCCCCAAAGCAGGACACTCGGACACTCACACAGAAGATGCCCCCCCCCCCCCCCCACCCCTGCGATTGGTCTCTTCGCAGCTACTTCTTTCACAAGCACGCCTGTCCGCCATCCCCATCCGGAACGTGTACCGCTTTGTAAATGCCACGCCAAGCTACAAACGGCAAAGCAATGTTGCTTCGCGACGCGCTATATTGTGCGGAAGAAGGCGCAGTACAGGGTGCAATGCCCTGAGGCGATTATTGAAAAATGTTTTCTCCATTGACCCAGGGAGACAGTTAAGCGCCCTTCTTTCCCTCAAAATCATCGCAGTCTAGAACGTTGCCAACGCCATTGAACACAATGAACGCCGACAGCCTATAGAAACAGAGGTGAGCGCTTGGTTACTGTTTACAAGCCGCTGTGTCTCAGTGTAACGTTAAGGTATCTAAGTGGTCTACTGAGTCCGAGTACCTGGGTTCGACAAATTCAACCTCGGTGGCCGCCTTTCGATGAAATTGAAATTGGTTCTAAACACACCAAGCCGTATACTGTACAGAATTGCATCTAATCGCGCCTACCGAACCAGATGTCATGATAAAGCGGTAATAGCTAATATGGAAAATTTTGAGATACTACCTGTACAGAAGCAATTTATTTTTGACACATTGCGCAAAAATTTCATCCACAGCGTCATTAAAATCGATAACATTAAATAACGTACGGTCACTCCGTCAGCCGGAAAAATACGTCATACCACGGATTTACACTCCTCATGGAAAAAATACCCGCAGTCATTATGTTCCTTATTACTTCAATAAGGTGCAAACTGCCCCGAGCATTAATGGATTAAAAGAACTTAACAAGTTTCTTCGATCGTGGTTGAATAGTAATATTGAGTGACAATTTTTTTTTACTGATCCGGAGTTCCCGGGTTCGAACCCGACCGCGGCGGCTGCGTTTTTATGGAGGAAAAACGCTAAGGCGCCCGTGTGCTGTGCGATGTCAGTGCACGTTAAAGATCCCCAGGTGGTCGAAATTATTCCGGAGCCCTCCACTACGGCACCTATTCTTCCTTTCTTCTTTCACTCCCTCCTTTATCTCTTCCCTTACGGCGCAGTTCAGGTGTTCAACGATATATGAGACAGATACTGCGCCATTTCCTTTCCCCAAAAACCAATTATTATTATCATTATTATTATGACAAATTTTTAATCTATTTTTTCCATGTTCTCAGCTTTGCTTTTTCGTGCATGAAAGTTACAACGGTGGAATGGTTTCTTGTACTCTACGTTTTTTGTACATGCGTTCGCCTCGCATCGCGGAAACAATTTCTGAGTCTGTCTGGTCCAAAGATATATGAGACAGATACTGCGCCATTTCCTTTCCCCAAAAACCAATTATTATTATTAGTCTGTCTGGTTCGGGCGCTTTTGTGTTTTTGTGTTACCATTTTATTGCATCGCGCAAGCAATTTCTGAGTATGTCTTGCTCGAGCTCTTTTTTGTTTTCCTATTTTATTCACTGCTGAGTCATGTACTTCACACCCCGGCTGCCCAGCCACGCACACAAGCGATAACGCTTACGCGGGCTGGAGCATGTACTTGCGAATTGAAGTGAATAAAAGATATATTATTATTATTATTATTATTATTATTATTATTATTATTATTATTATTATTATTATTTATTATTATTATTATTATTATTATTATTATTATTGGGGAAAGGAAATAACGCAGGCACCGCCTCACATATTTCGATGGACACCCGAAAGGCGTCTCAAAAGAAGGGATAAGGGAGGGAGTGTAAGAAGAAAGGAAGAAAGAGGTGCCGCAAATGGAGGTCTCCGGAAATACTTCGAACATCTGTCTGTCTGTCTGTCTGTCTGTCTGTCTGTCTGTCTGTCTGTCTGTCTGTCTGTGTCTGTCTGTCTGTCTGTCTGTCTGTCTGTCTGTCTGTCTGTCTGTCTGTCTGTCTGTCTGTTGCCAGGAAGAAAGAAAAGGAAAGTGCACAGGCCTGCTCACTGGCTCTCGCCGAGCCACAATTGTTACCACGCGCAGATAGTAGGAGAGTTGAAAGATGGGATAGAAAGACAGGATAGTAAAGACGCGCTAAAAACAAGGCCGATCCCGGAGGTAGTGCAATACCGGGCCAACCGATGGCGGGAGTGAAGCATTCTTCAAACTCTCCGCCACATTTCCAAAAATAAGTCCAATTGGACCCATAACAGATACTCTACGGTGTCCGCACATTCGCCATCGAATATCTGGGTTAACGTGCACTGACATCTTTAAAAATCTTCATGTGGTCGAAATTATTCCGGCGCTCTCCACTACGGCACCTCTTTTTTTCTTTATTCTTTCATTCCCTGCTTTATCCGTTTCCTTACGGAACTGTTCGGGTGTCCACCGAGATGTGGGACAGAAACTGCGCGATTTGCTTTCCCCAACAACCAATTTCAATTTCATCAAAACGTGGCCGCCGAGTCCGGGTTTTAACCTGGGTACTCCTGCTCAGTAGACCACTGAGACATCTTAACCATTGAGACACCGCGTTGGGTAAACCTAAACAAGGCCGGTCTTGACGCGCGCTATCGCTCTCTCCTCTCGAGACCGGCCGTGACCTAAAGTGCCTAGATCAGCTTTTTTTTAGAAAAGGTCATGAAGGGGTGCGGCGAAGCAGCCGAAAGCGTCGCCGGTCAAGCGCAGTTGTAGTACAGAGGGTCTCGCTTGGGCCTATGTCACATTTGCCGTACAGCGCGCGCACGCGCTTTGCGCAGTATAAATAATAATAATTGGTTTTTGGGGAAAGGAAATGGCGCAGTATCTGTCTCATATATCTTTGGACACCTGAACCGCGCCATAAGGGAAGGGATAAAGGAGGGAGTGAAAGAAAGGAAGAACAGGTGCCGTAGTGGAGGGCTCCAGAATAATTTCGACCACCTGGGGATCTTTAACGTGCACTGACATCGCACAGCACACGGGCGCCTCAGCGTTTTTCCTCCATAAAATCGCAGCCGCCGCGGTCGGGTTCGAACCCGGGAACTCCGGATCAGTAGTCGAGCGCCCTAACCACTGAGCCACCGCGGCGGGCGGAGTATAAACGCGCCTTAGCAAAACTGGCGCTCAACCGCTAACGAACGTATGCAGTGGCGGCATTTACGGGAGCCGCTGAAACCCCCCGCACACACACTGAATTAAAAAAAATGGCCTGGCTTAGCTTATGGTTAAGCCTAGGATGCTAAGCATACGTCGCTTGGCAAGCCGCACTTCTCGTTCTTCTCCCGTTTCCGTGGCTCTTTGTAACTTGCGCTTTGCGGTCTGGCGAGCCGCCCTCTCCCTGGCCGACATCTCGCTGCTCTTCTACATCGGGCTCTTCTTTCTATGTGTCTTCGAAGGAATTTCTTGACGTCAATCTTATCTTGACCTACATTGTGTCAGCGACGTGCCGTGCTCGGTAGCGCCCGTGCTCGTCTTGTCTGTATCTCGTCCCGTCCTTTGCGCTAAAAATATGCCTGTAAAATGCGAACACCAACTAGCCCAACAACTCACCCTGTTGAAGTATATTTCTTCTACATCGGGCTCTTCTTTCTATGTGTCTTCGAAGGAATTTCTTGACGTCAATCTTATCTTGACCTACATTGTGTCAGCGACGTGCCGTGCTCGGTAGCGCCCGTGCTCGTCTTGTCTGTATCTCGTCCCGTCCTTTGCGCTAAAAATATGCCTGTAAAATTCGAACACCAACTAGCCCAACAACTCACCCTGTTGAAGTATATTTCTTCTACATCGGGCTCTTCTTTCTATGTGTCTTCGAAGGAATTTCTTGACGTCAATCTTATCTTGACCTACATTGTGTCAGCGACGTGCCGTGCTCGGTAGCGCCCGTGCTCATCTTGTCTGTATCTCGTCCCGTCCTTTGCGCTAAAAATATGCCTGTAAAATTCGAACACCAACTAGCCCAACAACTCACCCTGTTGAAGTATATTTCTTCTACATCGGGCTCTTCTTTCTATGTGTCTTCGAAGGAATTTCTTGACGTCAATCTTATCTTGACCTACATTGTGTCAGCGACGTGCCGTGCTCGGTAGCGCCCGTGCTCGTCTTGTCTGTATCTCGTCCCGTCCTTTGCGCTAAAAATATGCCTGTAAAATTCGAACACCAACTAGCCTAACAACTCACCCTGTTGAAGTATATTTCTTCTACATCGGGCTCTTCTTTCTATGTGTCTTGGAAGGAATTTCTTGACGTCAATCTTATCTTGACCTACATTGTGTCAGCGACGTGCCGTGCTCGGTAGCGCCCGTGCTCGTCTTGTCTGTATCTCGTCCCGTCCTTTGCGCTAAAAATATGCCTGTAAAAGTTGACTGGTTAGCGGGTATGTTGATGCGAAGGGAGGAGAGTATATGGCGGCCATTGGCGCTCGTGGCAAATCTAAGGTACTGTGTCTGAAGGTGCGCGTCAACTAGTTCCTGAATGGTGTTATGCATGCCTAGTGCAAGAAGTTTGGCTGTGCTAGTGCTACGAGGTAGGTTTAGGGCTGCGTTAGTCGCAAGGCGGATCATTGCGCTCACGCGTTAGGTTTCCGTGCGGTTCAATTTGAGATACGGGGGTTGCGTATAGAATGCGGCTAAGCGTAAATGCGTGCACTACTTTCATGTTGTCCGCTTCGTCTAAACCCTTGTTAAGGTAGGACACTCGGCGTAGAAGGTGCAACACGAATTGCGTGGAAGCCTTGAGCCTTTTAAGGGTATGTTCATTTCGTCCAGAATCCTGAAAGTGGAGGCCAAGGATGCGGAGGGCGGGTGTGATGGGGATAAAGGATCCTTTTAAATTGATTTGGATGTGCGAGTTAGCGCTAGATTTTGGCCTAATTAGGAAGAGCGGGGACTTAGATGGGGAACATTCGAGCCCGATGGATGACGCGTGAGAGGAGGTGGTGTCTACTGCTAACTGAAGAGTTTCCTCAATTTCCCCGTCCGAGCCATGAGTGGTCCATGTGGTAATATCAGCATACAGGGTATGCTTTAGGTGTGGGATTAGAGCCAGTTTGTGAGCTAGGGGGATGAGAGCAACGTTAAAGAAAAGGGGAGAAAGGACCGCCCCTTGAGGGGTTCCGAGCTCTCCGAGTGTATAAGGGGATGTGGTAATCTCAGCTATGTGCAGGGAGGCAGTGCGGCCCGAGAGAAACGCGGGAGCGTAATTGTAGGTTTTAGGGCCTACCTGTAGAGCCTGCAGTTCCCGTAAGATGGCATCGTGTCGAATTCTGTCAGATGCCTTGGTGAGGTCAACTGCCAGGATAGCTTTAGTGTGGTGGGGGATGGTATCATCAAGCACGTCATGCGCAATTTGAAGTAGGCCGTCCTGCGCAGATAGATGCGCACGAAATCCGAGCATACTGTGGGGGAAAAGGTGGTTGTCTTCCATGTGCTCGAAGACCTTGCCTAGACAGGATGGTAAGAGAAATGGGGCGGATGTTGTCTAGGGGCTTTGACGCGCCTCGCCGGTCAGATCAGGATGAGGCAACCTACCTCTGGCAATTTGGTCGGCTCTGCCAAATATGTCAGAGCATGCCCCGCTAGCGTTTACATAAACGAGAGCGAAATTTCTTGCCGACAGGACGACTCGACCGGACTTTGTCGAGTTCATATAGGCGTCATGTAAGGTGAAATGCGCTACGAAAAACAGCGCGAGTAAAGAGTAAAGTTGCGAAACACAGCGCGAGTAAAGAGTAAAGTTAGGAACCATCTTGTTAGGTGTTCGTTATCCTCACTCCAAACGGCACGCAATTTTTACCCGTTCAAAACCCTGGCTTGCGGCCTAAGCCTTACACTCGTTTCATGGCTTCGTTTAGAGTGGTAGCTCTACAAGATGCACAAGGTGACATCCGGGATGTGCATATGTTTGACCGGGATGTGCATATGATTGAATGCTGGAAAACTGACCAGCATTCAATCAACGGTAACTTTGACTGCGACTCATCAAACATTATTTACCTTCTTGAATGCACTTTGTGTAACCAGCAATACATAGGACAGACAAACACTGCATTCCGCATTCGATTTAGCAATCACCGGGCACACGCGAAATCTCTTCCAAACCTTCCTCTATCCAAGCATGTAAACGCAGAAGGACACCCATTTGACCAACTAAAAGTAACAATTATTCAAGGGGGCTTCAAAAACAGGCGAGAACGTGAACAGCGTGAATCCTATTTTATCCACAAGTTTAATACTATTCAAGAAGGTCTTAACGAAAAGCCTGGTACCCTTTCTTTTATTCACAACCTCAAAACAAAATACTACATTTCTCGTTAATTGGCTAACTCAGATATACCTTTTATAACTCCTAGTGAATATCCCAGGCAATCATACCCCTCCTTACTTACACTATCCTGCCTCGTGCAGTATTGATAAGCTTTTGACGTTCTTTCCTTACATTTTCCGACAATTTGAAATCTTTGCACACAGCTAGCCCAGCCCTCCTCCCCTACAAACAAGTATTCCCGGCGAGGTCGGTTCGACGACCCACCCACGGAGAGGGTTGCACCGTTCAGTGAAACCCAGACCCCGTGAGTTAGTTCTTAGACATGTGCTCGTTAACGTAGCCCACTCCTTCCTTAACGTTCTAGCCCTCGGCTCACCGGAAATTAGTGAGACCCCAAAAGGCGCCTGGTTCGGCCTGTTCGTCACTGCCAGTGTCATTTGCCCAGCGGCTCCTCTTCGGCCACGCATCTGCAGCGGCGCCCTTTGCGTTTGTGCATTTTGTTTGTGTGTTTTGTTTGCACGGTTTGCTTTCGTACGCCTGTGGTTGCCGTGCTGCCCATGTAACCCGCACCATCTTCCTCTCCCTTTCTCTCGTTTCGCCATCTCCTTTTGTACCCAACCCTTCCTTACTATACTAGTTTTCCCCTTTTTTTCTTTTATTTCTATTTTTTTTCTTCCTCCCCCAATATTGTCCCTGTCTGCTCCCCGCACCCCCATCTTTATTTTTTATTTTTTAAAATTTTTTGAACCGTTGTTGCTATTTGCGTGTTACACTCCTTTCTCCCTCCTCTTGAGCTCACAAACTTAAAACGTCCATCTGACGCGAGACCACTACAGTCCTGAAGAAGACCGCACCGCGGTCGAAACGTTGATAAATAAAAGTGTCTTTGTAGAAATGCCCACTTCTCTTAAATCTTTATTCTGCGGAATATATATATATATATATATATATATATATATATATATATATATATATATATATATATATATATATATATATATATATATATATATGTGTGTGTGTGTGTGTGTGTAGTTGATATCTGTCCACATATCTGTCCATATCTGTCCATATATATATATATATATATATATATATATATATATATATATATATATATGTGTGTGTGTGTGTGTGTGTGTGTAGTTGATATCTGTCCACATTTCCGGAGAAAACTGTGTGAAGCCGCGAAAACTGTCAGGCTTGAAAACGATGCATCGCACAACAGGTACATTCGCAATGCGCAGTCGCCAATAGTGGGCGCAAATAACCCCAACACTAGTGCGCAATTTCACGAGGATATGCAGGAGCTGGTGATCCACATTCAGTGAGAAGAAACGTAAAGTTCGAGAATATTTTACCCGGCGTTGCAATTTTTTAGATGTGCTTCCTTTTTTGGCGCACTCGCCAGAGCAAAGAATTCGAACTCGAGTTATCACGCGTTTAATTTTAAACAAATCGGCATAAATATTCAAACATTCAGGCACGCAATTGCGCCAGCACAATATAGCGCTGGGCACTGAAGCAGGCCGTCGGTGGCACACCGCAAGCGTTCCGCCCACGTACTGCTCTCGGCAACGGGCTCAGTCTGGGTGCTGCGCGACCGGAGGTCTGGGTCCCAGTCGCCGCAGCCTTTGACCAGGGACACAAGAGCCGGCCTTGGACGCATGGCGCTGTACCTGCGTCAGATGCGGTATTGACGACCAGCGCAATGCAACACTGAATGCTAAATTCACTTAACCTCGTTTTCAATGGCAAGACAGAGCAACGCTTTCAAAAAGTTTGCGTAAGTAGAAAATTTGACCCTCTAAGGTTAGAAAGAAGTAAAAAAAAATTGAAGGACGCTTAAGCTTCGTCTTTAGGAGTGAGACGCGACAGCGTGTTGCAGCGTTGCCAAGGTGTGCAAGGAACGCCATCGCCCGTTCGGCGCGACGCGCGGCCCGTTGGACAATTTAAGGAAAAGTCGCCTGCCTCAAATATCTCGGTAGGCACCCGAACCGGGCCGTAAGGGAAGAAAACTTGAAAATTTGCTCTAAGGAAAGGAAATGACGCCTGTCTTGCGATTCTCGCTGGACAGCCGTACCGCGCCGTAAGGGAAAGAAGAGGAGGAAGAGTTTTCGCTCCAGGCCAACGCCGCCGACGCCGACACCGACTTTTCTGCTACACGAGCTCCTTAACGCTGCCGCGTTAAAAAGAGCTCATTTTTATCCTTTCCCTTGGCGAAGCAAGCACGACCGTCGTGTGTCCCACATCGCTCCCCAGTGGCTAACTGAATATTATAGATCTGTATCGCATGGCTAATCATCATCATCAGCCTGACTGCGCCCACTCCAGGTCAAAGGCCTCTCCCATATTTCTCCAATTAACTGTGTCCAGTGCCAGCGGCAGCGACCCCAAACCTCGCAAACTTCTTAATCTCATCCGCCTTGGTCACTTTTTGCCGCTCCCTGCAATACGCATGTCTTCCCTTGGAATCTGGTCTGCTACCATTAAAGACTATCAGTTACCTTGCCTTCACATTGCATGCCCTACCCAAGCACATTTCTTCCTCTTGTCTTCGAAAAGGGTGTAATTGACGCGTGTTTGATCCCTGATCCACTCTGGTCTCTTCCTGTCTCTCAACGTTACAACTATTATTTTTCTTTCCACAGCGTTCCTAACCGTTTTCGTTAGCGTCTATGTTTCTGCCCCATAGGTGAGCAAAGGCAACCTACAGCTGTTATACACTTTTCTCATGAGGGATATTGGCAAACCGCCATTCATGATCTCAAAGAATGCGCTCCACACCAATCTTGTACTTTTAGTTCCTTCACGCTCGTGACACGGATATGAGGTGACTGCCTGCCGTAAGTATCCCTTTACTACTTGCGGCACCTCGCTGCCAATTGTAAACTGCTGTTTCCTTGCGAATGTGTTGGACATTACTTTGCTTTTCCGCGTATTAAAGTCTTCAAATTAGCCGAATTTCTGAAAAAAGCTGCTTAATGGAAACAAGTGGCTGGTACAACAGGTTTCGCTGGCAACCGCACTGCCTACACGCCTCCAAGCCCTTTTGCGTGCATGTGTGGTCCCTCAGCAGTGATCACACGGGATGGATTGCTAGTGGCCTCTAAGGTTCGCCGGCTTCGCATCTGTGTTGCCTGGAGGCTGTTCACACGTGGCTCCTAAAATTCACACATCCACTGCACCTTCCGGCAGAGGAAAAGGTGGAGAAACATTTATGGGGACATTTCACATGTGCCTTAAGGGTATGACACAGTACCTTATTGACTTAACGCCCGTATATGCAGAATATATCATGCTAGACTTTATATTCTAGATTCCTGCGAGTTCTTATGTACACCTCTGGGCGCAGTGGTACAACGGTTAAGCGATGCACCACTGCCCGGCGATGGCAGGTGCTGCGAGAGGTGGGGGTTGTGTGACCTAGGTTGCTCTTTCTGTGCTCTTTCCGAGCAACCTCCGGGGATAGATTAATAACTGCCCCGTAGCCCGGTGGTCAGTTTGCTCGAAATTCGGTGGGCAGATTGTGATGTCGCTGCGAGGTCACGTGACCTCGGTGGCCTACCTAGGTGTCTTCTCCGGAGAATTTTTCCTCACAACTCCAACGACGACGCTAACGACGCGGGATTTTCTACTGAATGTCATCTTTAACGCTATCGCGTTAAAATGGAGCTTCGTTTCGCTGCTCTCAGCTCCCGAAAGTCGGTCACGTGGTTGGCGATGGCTGTGTGTCTTTCTTTCTTTGCACCAAACCGCGAAAAAAAGAGAAAAATTGCAGGATTGCACTTATGTCTGCTTAAGAGTGCAGATGTCGAAGGCCTTTTTCCGTTCCTCATTCTACCTTGTAAATTGTTTTTTATGGAAACGGCGCAGTACATCTGTGTCACATGACGGCGGACGCCTAACTACACCTTAAGGGAAGGGATAAATGAGGCACTGAAGAAAGAAGGAAAAAAAAAGGTGCCGTAGTGGAGGGCTCCGGAATAATTTCGATAACCTGGGACATTTAGCGTGCACTGACATAGCACAGCAAAGGGGGGCCTTTTCGTTTCGCCTCCATCGAAACGCTGCCGCCGCGGTCAGGCTCGAACCCGGGTCCTCCGGAGCAGTATAGCCGAGTGCCCTAACCACTGAGCAACCCTGGCTGTCATTTCTCATTTTCTGTTATTTTCTTTTTTGTTTTTTATTACGCAACAGCGTGTACTGCTCGCACGGTCGAAAAGCTAACGGCGTCGTAGTAGTAAAGGTAATAGCTTTACTAATAGTCTGCAAAGTGCGTCGGAACTATTCCTATCATTTTGAAGGGTTTAGCCCAAATGAAACTTGGAACGCGTACGTCGCGTGTCGTACGTATGCTCTTCGACGTTCATTTGGGCTAAACCCTTCCAAATGACTGCGTGCGCTACAGTGTCGATGGCTTTGCTGTCCCCTTAACAACGCGTACTATACTTAGGCTAGATGTGAGCAAAGCTTTCGACATTAACGCACGCAGTCGTTTGCAAGGGTTTAGCCTAAATGAATGTCGGAACGCTTACGTCGACACAGCCAAAATTTCTATGCAACAGGATCGCCACTCTATGCTTCGTCTCACAAGATGTTTGCAGCACTACCGAAGGTAGAGCTCTCTCGTCCAATCAGGGCTGCAGAAACGCAGAAAATAGTCCCTCGAATATTTGAGGAGTGTATGACTATTAATCAAAACAATAAGCATTGCAACTAAAAACATGATTTGGACAGGTATATTTAAATGGTAGGGAGTGTTTCAATCACTGGTGAAATTACCAGACAAAGCCCGTACGGACACAGCTCTGCGGAGGCCTGCTGCGAGGTAGTGATGCGTCGCCACTTTCCAACATGGCGTCGGACGAGTCTGTTGTGTCTCCTGTGTGCTCTACACCGACAGTGCGCTGTTTCCCCAAGCAGGCGAAGCAGGTGGCTTTAAATGTTCTTGAAGCGCTTCGCGTCAGTGCGGGGGCAGTTGGAGTACAAATGCGCTCATCAAGAGGACGGCAAAACTCACGCAGGTGAGCGAGCGAACGCTTTACAAGTGGACAACGGAGACGTTGAACGCGGGCCGAGTGTTGTCACCGAAGAAGCGTGCTGGCAGAAGAGGCCGCGAGCGGACGAAGAAGCTGGACGATTTTGACCTGAGCGTGTTGCGAAGGGTGGTACACACCTTTTTCCAGAGAGGGGAAATTCCAACTATCGCGAAGGTGGTTGCGCATTTCGAAGAGGACGAAACGCTACCGACCGTGTCCGCAGCGACAATGCAGAGGATGTTGAAGAAACTTGGCTTCCGATATAAGAAGCGCTCTCGGAATGCGATGTTAATCGAAGCGACGCACATTGTGCAGTGTCGCCGCTGGTACCTGCGCCAGATAGCGGAGCTGCGACGCCAGGGTAGGCCCATTTTCTTCACCGACGAAACGTGGGTTAACGCCGGCCACACGCGAAGTCGAGTGTGGACTGACTGCACCATCCAATCTGCACACCAAGCGCATCGATCCGGACTGTCGACTGGTCTACAAAACCCCAGTGGCAAAGGTTTCAGGCTTATTGTGGCGCATTGCGGTAGTGAGCAAGGTTTTGTCGAAGGCGCAGCGGAAGTTTTCCGAGCGAAGAAAAACTCGGGCGATTACCACGAGGAAATGAACGGGGAACACTACGAAAACTGGTTCTCGAGGAGACTTCTCCCACTACTACCACCCGGCAGCGTTATAGTGATGGACAACGCGCCATATCATTCTGTGAAGCAGGATAAAGTGCCGCGGATGAGTAGCCTCAAAAAAGACAGGCTTGGCTGTCCGGAAAAGGTGTCGCGTGGAGCAGCGGCATGGTGAAGGCCGAGCTCATGCAGCTTGTCAGCAATGTGAACACAGGTGGGGAGCAATACCGCGTCGACTGCATTGCTAAAGCTGCTGGCCATCTCGTTGTGCGCCTGCCACCGTACCACTGCCAACTGAACCCGATAGAGCTTGTCTGGAGCGACGTCAAGGGTTTCGTGGCCAGCCAAAACAAGACGTTTAAGCTCCAAGACGTCGAGTCTCTCTGGTTTGGCAAGGCATCACGCAAGTGACTGTTGAGAAATGGAAGAATTACGTGCAGCATATTATCAGTGAGGAATATGTGATGAGAAAACTGGACCACATCATCGACGATGTTGTTGACCAGGGACCGGCCATTGTTGTCAACCTGGAGGACGACACAACCAGCAGTGCTGAATTCAGTTGTTATGAGGACGATGAGATGATCGAACCCGTTTAACGTGCGTTGCCTCTCGCGCAGCACATGGGCTTGTTTTGCATTTCTCCACCATCGACACTCGGCTGCCTCGGCACGCTGGAGTAAATAAATTTATATGCACAAGACACGATTACTGAAATTTACTGCGACGCGACAACAGAGGAACTGATGAGAACAGTACCCTGGTTGTCTCACATATATCGGTGGACACCCGAACCGCGCAGTAAAGGAAGGGATAAAGGAGGGAGGGAAAGAAGAAAGACAATATCTCGGTGGACACCCGAACCGCATCGTAAAGGAAGAGATAAAGGAGGGAAAGAAGCGAGAGAAAACTGAAAATTGAAAGTTGGATTTTGAGGAAAGGCGCGGCGCTGCGCGGTGGAACACCTGTGGCTCGGTGCTACTATAAATAGAGGTAGAAAGAAGCCACCTGAACATCAGGTGGATCGAGCCACAGGCGCGTAGGAACACACTAATGTAGTGCGCGCCATCCTGATTGGACGAGAGAGCTGTACCTTTCGTAGTGCTGCAAACATCTTGTGAGACGGAGTATATGTTGGCCGCTTAAAAGGCGAAAAATTACACTTGGAACGAGAGGCATACCGCAAGTGGCGCTTTTCTCCCCTTTCCTGTTTAATGTGGCCATGAAAGACCTACCCGCCAAATTAAATGACATATATGGCATCAAGCACTCGATCTGTGCGGATGACATCACCATCTGGACGCATCGGTGCTCGAACGTCCTCATAAAAGATGCCCTGCAAGAGGCAGTCGATACAGTCCAACAATACGTTCAAACTAAAGGTTTAACATGCTAACCGAGCAAATCCGAGCTACTCATCATTCGGAAGAAACACAGGGAGCCAAGAGATGATGCATTCGCCGACACCATACACCTCACCCTCAACGGCAACAGCATACCGAAGGTCAAGACTGTTAGGGTCCTTGGCATGGTGGTACAAAACAATGCGCAGAATACAAAGGCTATTGATCAGCTGAAAACATCATCTAAACAGATTGGTGCGCTGATTAAGATAATCGCTATGAGGCACGGGGCATGAAGGAGCCCGACCTCTGTAGGCTCACACAAACATTTCTCTTAAGCAAAATTAGATAATAATTTCTATATTATCTTATTCACTAAAAGGACCGGGAGGCAACTGATAGCGTCATTCGTGGCGTTTAGAAGGCGGCATTGAGTATAGCCAGTTTTTCCACCAGCTACAAGCTACTAGAAATTGGGGTCCATTAATATCCTCGACGAGCAAATTAGGCACATAAAACCGCGCAAACAGAAGGCCTGTCGAGAACGGACGCAGGGCGATACATCCTAGGCGAGCTTGGCATTCGGACTGTTGACATGGCAACTGAGCTCACAGACCTTCCCGAAGGCAGTCGCCTGAAGCTCAAGGTCAAACCTTTACGACATGATGACAGACGAATTGCCCGGGCGGAGGACATAGACAGACAGTATGCGGATGACCTATGTACCGTGTATGTGGACGCGGCTAAGCAAGGCCCTGGCAGGTACACGGTGTCATTACGCCTCATTTCAAAATTATCAACCTAGCGACAATTCTTGCCCCCCCCCCCCATCGAAGACGGAGAGGAGGCAGCCATACACTGGCCATTAAGGATCACCGCACAAATACAAGTCATTAGGGTCTCAAAGTACGCGATCACCAGCTATCAAAGGGGCAGGGTGGGTAAACTCGCCGGTTTCCTTCTCAAAAAATACCTCCGTTCACCATCAACCTTGTATGGGTGGCGGCCCACTCCGGTTGCTCAGGAAACGAGAAGGCGGACGAATATGCCCGAAGGCTAAACAACCGGGCCATCTTGAGCCGCCGGCGGAGCCGCCCCCCCCCCCACCCGCCCTCTCAACATACAACGAGGTTACAAACATATATTGGGAAAACAGACAACATTACGTCCACCGCCAGGGCTCACCAGGGCACAAGCCACGGCTCTCCGAAGGGCTCCGACAACAAGTCTTATGAGCCCATATCGATAGGCATTAATTACAAAAGGTGAATTTAATCCTTTTTGCCAAATTTGTGGCAAAAACCTAACCGTAGATGATGGCCATATTCTCTGGGGATGCGAGGGAAATCCACCCCCAAAAAGCCCCTTCCATATCCCTCTGCTGACACGTGGGAAAATATCATACGCAGTGAAGACAAACAAGCACAAGCCAACATCGCAGATTGGATCCTGGAGATCGCCCCTGCATGGAGGCCACCTGGGTCGGAAGAGGGCTAATGACGAGAGAAAAGCCTAATAAAGTTTATTCCTCCTGCTCTTTTTTGAAGCGAAAAGCTTCCCTACGCTATTCAACACCACCCTTCGCGCGAGCCGGCGTATGTCGGAGCACGAGTGACGTCACGCACGGCGCAGGTGGCCGCCGCCGACTCCGTCGCTTGTTTCTCTCTCGTTCGCGCTCTAGTAACTACTGCGCATGCGCCACTAGTAGCACCGAGTCACAGGTGTTCCGCCGTTGAGCAGCGCCGCGCCTTTCCTCAAAATCCAAATTTCAATTATTAGTTTTTCCCTTCCGCCCCGCAGCGGTGGCTCAGTGGTTAGGACGCTCGATTACTGATCCGGAGCTCCCGGGTTCGAACTCGACCGCGGCGGCTGCGTTTTTATGGAGGAAAAATGCTAAAGCGCCCGTGTGCTGCGCGATGTTACTGCACGTTAAAGATCCCCAGATGATCGAAATTATTCCGGAGCCCGCCACTATGGCACCTCTTTCTTCTTTCTTTCACTCCCTCCTTTGTCCCTTCCCTTGCGGCGTGGTTCAGGTGTTCAACGATATATGAGACAGATACTTCGCCACTTCCTTTCCACAAAAAACCAATTATTATAATTATTATTTTCTCGTTCCTGTTTCCCTCCCTCCTTTATCCCTTCTTTTACGGCGGTGTTCGGGATTCCACTGAGATATGTGAGAAGGTTACTTTGCCATTTCCTTTCCTCAAAAACCAAACAAAACAAGTGAGTCCACGGCGTTCATAGAGTTCATTGGCGTTGACAACTTTGCAAAGGTTGACAACTGTGCAAAGACCGTTAATTGTCACGAAAGGAAAGGCGCACAGCCGGCTCAGTGGGTCAGTGGAGACCTCAATCTCGCTATCACTTTGTATATCCTGGATTAGCTGGGCTAATCTACATTAATTTCTCCTTAAGGTGCCTTTTGGGTGTCGACCGAGATATCCGATGAAGTCATCGCTTCCTTTCGTTAAAACCAATTTTGAACAGAAAATAAAATTGGCTGTTGTGGAAAGTAAATGACGCAGTATCTGTCTCACTTCTCGGCGGGCACCTCAACCGCGCCGTAAGGGAATGGTAAAGGAGTGACTGAGAGAAGAAAGGAGGAAAGAGGTGTCGTAGTGGAGGGCTCGGGAAGAATTTCGAAGACCTGGGAATCTATGGAGGTGTGGCGTTCGATACTTAGTGCCACCGAGTATTCACCAGTGACACTATGGGTACAAGCAACGTGCACTGACATCGCACAGCACACGACCGCTCTTGCGTTTCGCCTCCATAGAAGCGCGGTACACGGACGCTTTTACGTTTCGCCTCCGTTGAAGCGCGGCCGCCGGCGGTCGGGTTCGAAACCGAGTACTCCCGATCAGTAGCCGAAGCGCACTAACCACTCAGCCACCGCGGTGGGTAAAAAAAAACAATTTTCAACATAATTTGCTTCCCTTACGGCGCGATCAGGGTGTACACCGAGATATGTGAGACAGGCGCCATTCCCTATCGTGAAAACCAACTTTCTTTCAGATCATCACCGATGCTGCCTACACGCCAATCATCATCCGCAAATGGCTTACCGGCCCTCGTTGGGTTCAAGGGGCCATATCGTTATTGTGAAGTGCCCGTATTGTGGCTGTATGTGCAGTGCTGACCTGTACCACCTAGTTTGGAATTGTTTACAGTTCCGCATGGGACGCGACGACCTTGTCACCAAGCATGGTTTTCCCAATAATGGCGACGAATTTGGAGCATTGACCAGAGCCGGAGCGAACGGCCTCTGGGAAGATATCGTCAAATATGCTCAGGGGCCTTTACAAAGCAGTGTAAACTGTGGCTAGACCACATGTGCCGTCCCTTCATGTATCAATACATCCCAACTCTTCCCTTCCTTAACATTCCAATTCCCCACAGAACGGCCTTGAGCCTCCCTTTCTAAAGGACCAGCTTATTCGTTCATTTTCGTTCCCTTTCGACGCGCTTCAGGTATCAACCGAGGTCCAACAGGCAATCCGTCGCGTCGAACGGTCGATGACTTTCCGGTGGACCCCTTGGCAACGCTACAACATGCTGTCGCCTCCCACTCTTAAAGACGAAGCTGAAGCGTCCTGCAATTTTTTTCCTGTTCTTCATTTCTCAGTTTTACGTTTTGTTGTTTTTATTTTTACGTTGTGTTTATTTTTTTAATATCTGCTTTATATCATTACATATGCGTTGCTTAAGAACTGTTGCCTAAACAAGTTTTGCATTTTTGTTTCATTTACCTCACAATTGACAGTTCGTGCGGACAACTTCCATCTACAACTTCCATCTACAGGTTCTATTTACAGCTTCCGTCTAGAACTTCCGTCCACGCCACTCGCGACCCAAGGAAAGCCTCCGCCTTAAAATGATTGCCAGAGTAGAATAGCGCATGCGGGCTGCTCTAACTGGGCGCCGAAGGCACTGCAACACAGTTTGAAAAGAGCGGAGAAGCCAAGTAGATAGACGTGCGCGAAATAGTAAAACGAAGCCAAGCTATTTTAGTGCCAGGTTTGCTCATGGCGATCATAAAATGTGTGTAAATATGCTCTTGTCACGAGGTAATTACGTGGTTTGCAAAATTGTAGACGGCTGCCGCAGCTGGCGATTCTTTTCTTTCATCGTTGTATCGAATGTAAACGGCTGTGGCGCTACAGCGCCCAATTCATACCAGACTCCAATAATTAGGAGTGCCTGAACAGACGTTTGACTCCTCTCTCTCTCTACCGCGCAAGTGGCAGAACAGTAGCTAGAATGTGGATTTCCTTGACAACGCTTGCCTCTCGATGATAGTGACGAGTAAAAGTTACGCAATGGCGAACGTGACAAGGTACTGCGCAATAGTTGCATCGTACACTGTCGACTATCGTGAACTCTTTTCTACGTGAAGATATAGAAGCCAATTCCGCCCATGGCGTTCGAATCGTACCTATTTTTGGAGGCTTCTTAGGCGGCACCGGCGTCGCGCTGCCCGGGTTGCGAAGTAGGCGCGGAGGTGGGCGAACGCAGCAGCTCCGACGGCGTTCAGGACTCCAGACCACAGAGCAGTTATGATGGCCTTGCGGAACTGCCCGTTCGGTGGCGGAGTCCGTTCCGAGGTTGGCGGTGACGATGTTCCTCGGGGCGACCGCGAACTCGATGGCCGGGTCATAGCGTCGAACACACCCGGCGTCCTGCAGGAGGTGCATCGGCGTCGCACTGTCTGGGTCATGATGTAGCTGCTGGTGGGGATGAAGGAAGCAGCTCGGCCAAAGACCATGACTGAAGACGAGCGCAGAGCTTGCCGAGAGCTCGCCTTGCCGCAGCGTGACCTCGGTGAGACAGAGGCGCCTAATGAGATTCTTGACGGAGCTGCATGGTACTTGACAATAGGTTCATGGCGTCACACGCGTAGCTGGTTCGGAACGAAGAGAGCTCGTGGCGATGATGATGATGATGATGACCTGAGTTTTAATGGAACATATCCAGGGCGGGGAACGCAGCGCCGATGATTAGTTGGCACTTCTTGGCACGGTAACAACACCGGGAGGAGGAGAAAAAACGAGAGATTAAAAAGAAAAAGGAAGGCCGGTGTTTTGTGGCGTCCTCTAAGGTCGACACAGCAATTCAGTGGATCTTCTATGACCTGATTGCGCCACTTAGCAAATTCTGCGAATGTAGTCGAATAACCATGATGCTGTGGGCGTGGAGCCTTGTGATTGGTCGCTGGATGTTAGCTGTCTGAATAAGACTATGAGGAACGGGAGCGCGCGCCCCACTTTTTGCCGCTCGGAACTCAGGAGTGCCGTTCTTTAGTGGCCTTATCCGGTGCCCGGACGCCGGGCGCCATCTGGCCGACTTGTAAGGTGCAAGTACACCACACCACAGCAAGGATATTAACCGCAGGTGTGTTCGAGTTGGCTACCCTGCACTTTGGAGAGGGATGAGGGGATCGAAAAGGGTAAAAGAGAAGGCGCAAAGGTCACTGTCAAGAGTGGTATCTCTAGCCCACGACCGGCTTTATTACTTAAGCCGGTCGTGCTCTAGCCAGTCGCTCTCAGTAAGCAAGACAGTGCCTTGTCGAAATTGAGGGCAGTCGATTGCCGTGTGCACCATGCCAGGACCTAGTCGTCGTTAAATGGCGAAGATCAAGGGGTCCAGAGCACGACGCAACGTACGCCTTTCGGTGCCCAAAGCAGGACACTGACACAGATGATGTACCCCCCCCCCCCCCCCGCCAATTGTCTCTTCACCGGCACATCTTTCACATGCATTTCTGTCCACCTCCCGGAACATGTATTGTTTTGTGAATGCCGCACCGAGCTATAAACGGCAAAGCAATGTTGCTTTGCGACGCGCTATATTGTGCGGAAGACGAAGACGCAGTCAAGGGTGCAATACCGGTGAAGCGATGGCTGAAAAATGTTTCATCCATTGCCTCGGTCGGGTTCGAACCCGGGAACTCCTGATCCCGAGTTCCCGCGTTCGAACCCGACCATGGCGGCTGCGTTTAAATGGAGGCAAAGCCCTAAGGCGCCCGTGTGCTGTGCGATGTCAGTGCACGTTAAAGATCAACAGGAGGTCGAAAGTATTCCGGAGCCCTCCACTGCGGCACCTCTTTCCTCCTTTGTTCTTTCACTTCCTCCTTTATTCCTTCCCTTACGCCGCGGTTCAGGTGTCCAACGATATATGAGAGAGATACTGCGCCATTTCCTTTCCCCCAAAACTTTATTATTATTATTATTATTATTATTATTATTATTATTATTATTATTATTATTATTATTATTATTATTATTATTATTATTATTATTATTATTATTATTATTATTATTATTGATCCCGGGAGGCCGTTATGGGCGCTTGCTTTCCTCAAAATCATCGCAGTCTAGAACGTTGCCAACGCCAGTGAGCAGCGCGCGCGGATGAGGCCGCGGACGAGGCCGCGCGAGCTGCTAACCATGAGGGCAATAGTGTGTCCATCCCTATCTCGAGAGCCGACGCACCGGGTAGGCTTATACTGATTGATCGGAACATTACTCTTGCCGCGTGAAATTCAGGCCAATTTTCGAACCCGCGTTTGAAAACCTTGGGCCGAGATGTGAATCTCCGGCTTGCATTCGGATTACCATGATGTGAAGCAAATTTTCTCTGTCACCAGTGGCTTGGTGTAGCTTTCCCCAAGCATTACGCTTTCTTAATCGGTACTGCTGACAGCCTTGCATGTGCGATCTCCGCGTACGCTGAGAGTACAGGCCACATTCTTAGTGACTGCCCTCCCTACAGCAGCGAAAGGCAGTATCTGTGCCGTGCACTGGAGCGTCTAGATCCGCACCCACGGACGGAACTGAAGATTATCGGCCACTGGCCGCGGCCGTCGTCGGCGGTGAAGGTCTCCAAGGTACTGCTCCGCTTCTTGAGGACTTCTGGCCTGCACGATAGGCTGTGACATTAGTGATAGCTGTGACTTTGGATAGTGACTTCAATTTCCTGCTTGTTTCTCTCTAATTAATATCATTAGCTCCTCACCACTTTCCCCCTGTGCAGGGCAGCAAACCGGCTATTCTTCCGGTTATAACCTCCCTGCCTTTTATCCTCCTTTTCCTCCTCCTCGTTTGCGTTTCGCATATGTCGAAAAGCGGCCGCCGCGGTCGCATTCCTATCCGGGTACTCCGGATCAGAACCCGGAGCCCTAACCACTGAACAACCGCGGCGAGGCGAAACGTAAAAGGTGCCCGTGTTCTGTGCGATGCCAGTGTGTGTAAAAGATGCCCTGGTGGCTGAATTCATCCACAGAACTGCACTACGGCACCTCTCACCAAAAAAATAAACAATTTTTGTTTTTTTCGGTTGGTTTCTTCGGTCGGTTGGTTGGCGGTGTAGGCGGCTTGCTTGCTTGCTTGATGAAAGTGGTTTTTTATTAAAAGGATAATAAAAAGGAAGGAAAAGATTTTTGCTAGCACCGGCATCTGCCATCGATACTGAAGCATTGAGATGGGGCAGCGGAAATGAAGGATAGCAGGCAGAATAGAGAAATTAAATGAAAGAGGTGAGCAGACAGGAAGAGAGTATAGGGGGATAAGTTATATACACAAACTAGATACACAATAAGAAATGTGTCCAGGTTGTGCGCGTGATTAGTTCGTGATGGAGCAATAAAAACACATGCGCACAGCACTATGTTGTAGTCAACATCGAATTGTACATCAACACATCGATTGTATCGAATTGCTCTGTCTTTGCCACAAGTAACCAGGTAACGGTACTTTGTTTCTTAACCGGGTTGCGAAGCACTTATTATGGCAGGCCTTCAGCTCTGCGTAATGTAAGGTGAGTTCTTGACCTCAAGTATTGACGCCTTGCGGGTTTTAAGGGTGTCCTAAAGGCTCCGTTAGCCAGTTGAGAGGCAAAAACCTGTTGCTCCGTTACTTTTGGCAAAAGGGGGTACATCCCATCGATTCTACCGTAATCATGAGCAGCTAGACGCTCGAACATACACTTATAACAAATAGCGTCAGCAAGGGATGACTAGATACCCTAAAAAAATTTAATTTTGTGTTCTTGCAGGTGGCATTTGCCGCAGCTTTCCCATATGCTTTAATGTAAGCGTTTGCCTGGTATTTGTTTGAAGCACACTGGATTGACAGTAAAGGTATCTTTTCGCGCTGCTAGTCCAGGTGAACAGCAGTGCCATCATCGAGCGTTGGAGTGCACAGCTGTATTCTGGAGCCGCACAGATATTTGCCCATCGTGCGAGCTAAAACGCATGCGGCAGTTAGTATACTACACATGTGTTGTATACAATTCGGTAGTGTGGGTCTCGATGCCTCTGTAAAAGAGAAGCTTGGTTCATTGCTTTCGAGAAACCAGCGTGCTACACCAGGCATCTTAAAAGGGAAAACACATATAACACACAGACACGCAGAGCCTTTCATCTCAGATCTTGTAGCAGTTTGCAAGAAACAGCAAAGTCTGTGTCTAATAAAGGTTCTGATCGAAAACTAGTGAACAATTACAGGAACAATGGCGTACGCCACTGGGCACTGCCAGCAGACAAAGCGAAAGTAATGAGCGATGGCAGAAAGTCTAAAATTGAATTGAAACGGCTTAAAATTAGCATGAGTTCATTTGGTATAAAACTCGCCCATGTTCGACTATTTAATTGCCCCGCTATAGGGAAACAAACCCGGACATGCAGCGAGCAGTAACACTATTCCGCATTCAAAACATCGCTCAAGCTATGGACAGCGCTAAATGTTTATAACGAAAAATGCCTCGCGACAGGTGTGGCTTTCTGTAACGTCTTACCCGTTCGTTATGAGAACGAATTTTTCCTTTCTAATTACCTTGTTTTTGCAGTTTCCTTAACTGACGCTGTATAGAGTTAACTTCGGACAGAAGAGCCCGCTTTCACTCCTATTTGCGGACTGCTTTGAAAAAAATTCAAATTCTTCCTCTCTGTGTCCTTGAAGTAAACAAAAGGTAAGACGTTAGTTTTCTATCTACGTGTTTCTGTAGCCTCGTTATTTATTTAAAGAGGCTTACTGTGCAGTAAGCCAGGCTTCGAAAATATTTGGTTTCAGAATTAATTCCACGCTCAAACCGCATGCGGGAGATGGGCACACTGACGTCATTTCTATGACGCATTTATAAAGAAGAAGAGTCATTTTTAAAGACCGGAAGCGCGGCAGCGAACCGAAAACCGAAACTCAGCCGTCACAGCGGCAAGGTGTAAACGCATGCTGCCTCAGCCGCCTCCACTTCACCAAACCCCTCACTAAACGCTGAACCTCTGCGTTCGGCAGCTGAGTTCAAAGCCGAAGCATTGAATCGCGGTCACGGCGGCTGCATTCCGATGGAGGCGAAATGCCGAAGGTGCCCGTGTTCACACGGAGAGAGCAGAAAACAAGAGAAAAGAAAGAGGGAAAAAGAGAAGATGGCAATCATCCCCTACGTGCATGGGATTTCACACAATCCTAAGAAAGTGGGACAACGTTCCCGCGTTAAAGTGTTGTTCACTGCGCAAAGAAGCTCATGAGTCGGTAGGTTAGCTCGCCCAAAGCAGAGCCTTTCACCACCAGCCGGTGGTGCTTCGTCCCGTATTAATCTTGGCTGGTTAACAAGTGTCTGTCGGTAGTATCCCGGGTGTCCGATTTTAGTCGGAGGCGACTTTAACGCCCCTCACCAGGATTGGGGGTACCCCACTTCAAGCCTTCGTGGCAGGCGTGTGCGGGACGCCTTCACGGACGCCCAATTTGTGCTGCTCAACCATCCTGGGACAGCAACACGGCCAGTGCGTCAAAGTCGCTCCAGACCTGACGTGGTTGCCGGGTCCGTGTACTCCCTCCTAGCACATGGAGCCAGACTGCTGCGGAAGTGATCATCACCGTATCATCATCGGTCTTCACACCTCAGATTTCCGACCTTTACGCTACAAATGTTCTGTCATCAACTGGGACAGTTTCCGCTCCTGTATGGACAATCTCTCCTCAGATTCTTCGCCAATGTTTGTTGAGCGCGTACAAACAGCATGGGTTTCGGCGTGGCCTGTCCACCGTAACACAAGTAATTCACACAACCAATGAACTTTTGGCATGCATTGATAAGGGTGGGCAAGTAGATGCAATATTCCTCGACTTCGCGAAGGCCTTTGATCGGGTTACGCACCGTAATCTAATAATAAAGCTCAAACATATATTACAAAATCAGCGTCTTGTTCAATGGCTAGATTCCTACCTCTCTGAACGGCACCAGTACGTCCAGATCTCAGGTTCCAATTCTGTGCCAGCTCCAGTTCTCTCAGGAGTACCCCAGGGCTCTGTTCTCGGCCCACTATTGTTCCTTATTTACTTAAACGACTTAAACTTCGACTCCCCTGTACGGTGCCGTTTTTTCGCTGACGACTGCGTTGTATATCTGCCTATTCAAAATGCGGAGGATCGCCATGTGCTGAATGACTACCTTTCAGAGGTCTCAAGGTGGTGCCTAGTCTGGCAAATGTCACTAAACACGTCTAAGTGCTCAAAAATGACATTTACGCGTAAAAAGTGCGCTCTTAATTACACATACACAATAAACGGTGCAGCTGTCTCCCCCGTAAACGAATACAAATACTTGGGGGTTGTATTCAATAGCAACTTGAGTTGGAGTTCGCACATCATCGGGCATATAGTCTCAAAGGCGTCCAACAGGCTTTGGCTGTTAAGAAATCGTCTAAAGCACTGCACATCTAAAACTAAATTAGCAGCTTACACTGCACTCGTACGGCCATTACTGGAATACGCAGATGTGGTTTGGGATCCGCACACCCAAGTAGATGTACAGCGCATTGAAGGCGTTCAAAGGAAGGCGCTTAGATTTATCTACAACGCATATGGCAGGCACGTTTCGGTTACTAATCTATTGAGGGAATCTGAACTGCAGACACTTCAATCTCGTCGCAAGTTGCACCGTCTAAAAATGTTGCATGGGATTGTTAATAACTTAACAAACATTCATTTTGAGACCTACATGGCATACAACACTTCACAACCAACGCGCAATAAACACAATTTGACAATCATGGTGCCACGGTGCCGAACGAAAGCGTATCAGTTTTCTTTTTTTCCAAGAACGATATTGGAATGGAACGGGCTTCCGTGTGACGTGGTCCGTTTGACAGACCAGAAGTCTTTTTTATCTGCTGTCATATCGTCATTTTAAGCGCAGTGTATTCGTTCATGCTCTTTTGTTTGCTTTCTTTTCTATTTTAAGTAACCGAGTGCATTTAACTTTGCTCTTTGTCTTTCTATAAAACACTGTGTGTTAGCTTTTGCTTCTTTATCCGCATTTTTACTTGCTTTGTTTTGTCGCGATGTACGATGTATCCTTGTACCGCTCCTGCCTTGGCCACCAAATGGAGTCTGGCAGTATTGAATAAAAAAAAAAGTGCTACAACTACCACCTGGACTGATGTTGGCCGACCGGCACCAGACCTCGGCCTTCTTAACTTGTGGGCGGCACGCCGTCAAGCCGAGCTGGCTGCTACGAGAGACCCTACTTCATCGCAGGCATGTATGCGATTGCACTATCTTACAGTTAAGGTACACAAATATGAACGCGACCTCTCTCGGCGGCAGTGGCATGCGTCGTGCGAACAATTTTCTGCAAAATTCTCGAATGCCTCTCTCTGGCGAACATTCCGTACAATGGAACGTGGTCGCCGTTCGAGTGACGCAGCGGCAACCGCATGCTTCACGGCTAACTTGTCGCCAGATGATTTCGCCATAGAAGCAGCGCTAAAGTTTTTCCCGAAATACGATGCTGTGCCTTCTTCATCCGCTAGTTTAAATATGGCAGGCATCCCAGCGCATGTATATCAAATGCCGTCTGATGTGAACGTAGATGGAATTGCGTCTCCATTCTCTCTGTCTGAGTTGCTGGCTGCAATAGATGATGCAAAACGGAAAACAGCGCCCGGTCTGGACAATATTCAGTACGAGGTGTACAAGAACCTGAGTAGCGCTGCACTCCCTCAACTACTTGACACCATAAAAAAAGTATATTTGGATGGCGTAGTGCCCGAGAGCTGGAAATCCACAGTCGTGATTCCTATCCCGTAACCAGGAAAGCCTCCGACGGACCTCGCCAACTTGCGACCTATCTCCTTAACTCCTACGCTGTGCAATCTGGCGGAGAAAATGCTAGCCACACGATTGTCATGGTGGCTAGAGCAGCACGGTTTTTATCACCCAGCACAAATCGGCTTTCGTCCATATATTGGTACAGAGGACGGGTTGACTGTCTTAGCATCTGCAGTTTTGTCATCTACCCGCTGCCGCAATGTGCGCGCTGTTTTAGCAATGGACGTTGAAAAGGCATATGACAACATCAGTCATGCAGCCACTCTGAACTCCACTGACATGCTTCATCTCCACCTGAGAGTGCCTAGTTTTGTCCATTCATTTTTGGAAGGCAGAAAATTTGCTATACGCCTCAGCGGCGATGCGGTCGGATCATTTGTTCCTCTGCGGCGTGCCCCAGGGAACAGTATTGTCTCCGACGTTATTTATATTGCTTTCATCCTGCTGGCTTGGCGCTTACATGACATCCATGACATAAATTTTCTTCAGTACACTGACGACATCACTGTGTAAAGTACTCACCAAGATCTCCGTACTCAGGAGGCTGACCTTCAATCTGCCTTGGATGTTACCTGTAATTACGCATCATCCATCGCACTTCAGCTATCCGTGCATAAAACAACATACACGTCAGTCGCCAACCACTGGGGACGCCGTAAACTTGCTGCAAGTCCAATCCGTCTTTGTCTATCAGGCAACCCACTACAGGAAAGTCCGAGTGTAAAAATCCTTGGCTTAATGATTCTCCATAAAGGATCAGTGACTGCATGGCTTTCTCAGGCAAAAAGGCAAGCTATTCAGACTTTGGGTTTGATTAGAACAGCTGCCCATAAAACTGGTGGCGCAGGTTCGTTCGTTGCACGGCAATTGGTGAGGGCAGTTCTGCAGCCACGTATCGTTTATCAAGCCCAGTTTCAACATCTTACAAGAGCCCAATGGGATCGCCTTGAAACCGTGAACCGAGAGGCTATGAGGACCATTACGTGCCTTCCACGCATCAAACCGGTCATAGCTTTACAAGAGAATGCGCAGCTCAATACCATTGATGGGCTGGTGCAGCAGCGCCATGAAGCGCGCAGCCTTAAGGCCAGTCTATCGCACTCCACGCATGCCCTGAGGACTTATGCAACGTCACACTCATTCTTCAGCCGCCAACGCCAGTTCTTCCCCTATGGAAGTTTGTACAGCTCAGCGGCAATCGCCGGCCAACAATTGCTCATTCGGCATCGTTGCTTCGTCAGAACTTTGAGGAACAAGATGCTTGCCTGTCTGAAAGATCCATTGTTGTCTACGTGGACGCAAGCATACAAGACTGCAAAGCAGCAACAGCTATCTACTGTCCGTGCAGACCTACCCTGAATCAAACTTCTTGGTTTCAGCTTACGGAACCCCCTTCGTCCTATTGTGCTGAGCTCGTTGCAGTTCAAGAAGCACTCTGCTCTGTGGCCGACATAACTATGCTCCTTGCGGCCCGCGTTGTCGTCCGCACTTACGCCCTTCAAGTTGTCCGGTTGCCACGACGTGTTAGCCGCTGCCCAGCGATATGTCAGGACATCCACCGACTCGCGGCACGCATCCCGCAGCCAGTACGTATTGAGTGGGTCCCACGGGATCTGCTGACCTTTCAAAGCCAGGCAGATTTAGTGACCAGCCTTGCGAATACAAACTCATCACCGCCTCGGCTTCTTCATTTGGACAATTTTACCCTCCTTTCATCAAGAAAGGAACTCCTCCGGTGCCGTACAGGTGCTCTCATTCCTCCGTGTGCGGTAAACCTCCCCCGCGGTCTCACCCGTGCAGAGGAGGTTGCGCTTAGGAGGATCCGGGTAGGGGTTGCCCTCACACCAGCCATCACACGGAAGTGGCCTCCGTACCGAGAATTGCTTCCTCGGCCAGGGTGCCCAATATGTAAACACGAGGACATTGAGGCCGGCATTCATCTCTCACGGTGGGACTGCCCAGCTCTCAAGCCTACAAGGATCCGGCACCTGATGGTAGCAGGTCTGTCACCAACCAACCCTGCTTGATACATGGCCTGGACGCAGGGACCATGCGGTCGTTCTCTACTGGACTTCATCAGATCAGCTAACCTTTTTTCATTAATTTAATCTCTGCTACATCATTTACCACACCTTCACCCATCGTTGATGCCCTGGGGCAATAAATTTGCTTTAAAAAAAATCGCCGAAAGTGTACGCGTAATGCGGTTTGCACTATAAAACGCAGGGATGCCTTTGTACCTTGCCAGAGGGGCGTCGTCTATGCAATTTCACTTCCATATGGAAGGTACTATGTAGGCCAAACTGGAAGAAGTTTGGACATCCGGCAGAAAAAGGACACTAAGGCCATCAATATTGCCTCTAGCGGACGGGTAGCGGCCGGTTGTAAAAGGTTTACCCTGCAACCCCGTGCCATCCTCTGTTTGACGAAACGATTTATTTGTATAACCACCACACCTTCCTGACGAGGGAAATTGTGCAAGCGTCACCGATAACATGGACAGGCGACGATTGAGCCAGCAAGCCGTCTGTGGCTCTATCAAAGAGAGAGCCGATATTCTTGGCGTAGGTTGCAGGTGACGATTTTATCGCTTCCTTTTCCTTCTTTCCTCTTGCGAACCAGAGGTTTGATATATATGCTCCGGAACTGAAATAAACATTCGTTGAAAGAAGCGTTTGTCCTAACCTCGCCTCGTCCTCTGTAATTACCGCGCTATGCTTCCTCTGTAACAATGAACCAACATGCCCAAGCATAATCCCTCCTGAACTACATTGGCGCACAACTTCACCCACTAAAGGGCGGGTGAGGACAAAGGGAAGTTGTCTCAGATCGCGAGAATGTACGCTTAATCTAGGTGATGTACATGATGAACGAAAAGTAGAGCGATAAATTCTGTGTTGACAAACCCTTAGTGGCTGGGTGTTCTTATTTTCGCGACATATCGCTATGCTTTATAGTTTATGAAGGTTTAACGTCCCAAAGCAACTCTGGCTATGAGGGACGCCGTAAGCTGAACAAAATTGAAACGATGGGATAGCGACCAGGCCATCTGCCGTATGCTGCGGCTTGCACAGCAAAGCCTAGATCGCCATTAGTGGTGTGTGCTGGCGGTGTCGTCGGCGTCATTCATATCACGTATCAGTCTTAATGGACACCTTTAGCATACCGTGTACCGTGTCACGACCCAGCTGTCAACACATTTGCCCATCCGGCGACCCGACTAAGAAAGGTGCCTCGCTGGGAAAGTACTACCTGCGGAATTTTTTCACGCTGGCTCGATGGCAGTGACCTTCCCTTGGACTTGGTCCCGGAGAAGGACTCCTGGTGCAGCTACCGACGACGAACAGACGACGGGAGAATAAAGGAACGGTGCCTTCGAGTAATTAGCCGTATCCCTCAGAAGCCGGCAGGTCCGGAGAGAGCTCGCCGCAGTTGAGGCGCAGGGCGCCGCAAGGATCACATGTGTTTTTTTGGGAGACACGGCGCCGCTTGCACAACGCTTGCACCTCTGTAGGAAATAGCAACTGACTCGCGATTTCTCCTCGCCCGTTTTCACGGGTCGACTCTACAACGAGAGACTCCACTTGCTACGTGCTGTGCAACATCCTATATTGGAGAAATGTGCCTCGTATTGGATTGGCCACTGCCTGTTGAAAGGGGGGGGGGGGGGGGGAACTTAGGTGATTTAAGGAGCGTGCTGAGTGAGACAGAGCGCTCTGGGCCCTGGCGACAGGGCTCATCCAGTCGCTCGACGATGGCACACGTAATTTTTGACTGTGTGCTTCACTTCAGAATGTAAATAAGTTTCACAAAGCTGCCATTAAACCCGCTTTTTTCGTTTTCCCAAACATCAAGTTCCATCTTTCTTCAACCCGAAGGCTAGGACACGCTACAGAACGGAGCCCAGGTTTGTGTTATCCCTCTGTCCACGACAACTTGTGGCAGCGATGGAATCTGAAGCTACAAGCGGCAACAACGGTCACGTGTGTGGGTGACTGCTTGCCTTTCCTCTGACGTGGACCAGCTTTTGAAAGAGGGTTGAATTCTTGAACTGGTGGAGGTCTGTGGTAAAATCCTTGAGGTTTGGTATTTTCGCATTGTTGTTTTGAAAATAGCCTGGACTCAGAACTATCATGGACCTGCAGAAGCTGCACAAGCCGGACCTGTTGCTGTTGTTTGAGGAATTGTGGAGTTATTTTTCGGGTGATCTTGGTTTTAGGGTTTCTCTTAAACATTTTAATGCAATAACCAAAGGATACTTGGTGCAAGCTGACATATTTAGTCCTTAAAACTTTCGTGCCGTGAAGTTCTGACACAATATTCTACTGTTGAACCGTCTTGTACATTTCACCCATTTATTTTGTGTGAGCAAGCGAAGTATGGTTTTATGTCAGATTTTGTTGCTCTGCTGTGATTACTTTTCATGCGATGTGCGAGCCCTGTTCTCTTTGTTTTGCTCTGTAATACGCGGAATTTTTGCTCTGTAACATGTTCAATTTTTTTTTACTGCTCCACTGCACTGCAAATTGTACAAGGAAGCTGAGGCCTCGCCACGCGCTACAGCCTTTTACCTCAGTTTCCTGTTTCTTGGTTAGAAAAAACGCTTTGATTGATTGATTGATTGATTGATTGATTGATTGATTGATTGATTGATTGATACAAAGGGCTTGACACGAAAACGCGTCTTTATTCAGGGAATCCCTGATTTGGGGGCTGATGATGCGGAGCTCAGTGATGCGTGGAGCTTCATAGAACAAAAAAGGAAGAGCAGCTCAGACCGCAGAAAGAGCGGGAAAAAGTGGAGAAGAGGCGTGGCCGCAAAAGTGAGAATGAAGCAAACAAACTGGAGAGGGAGATAGCACTGCGTTAGTTCGAAATGGATTTGAGAAAGAGGTCGGCCAATTGTCGCCAGAGTGGTACCTCTTCACAACAAGGAGGCAGAGTTCAAGATGTCTAGGTACATGCAGCCATATGTGGTATCAGAGAGCATCGGTCTGTATTTTGAAAATTCTGAACCAACGTGCGAGAAACTGTCTTTCAGTCGAGACACTTGGTCTCAGAGGCTACGGACAGTTCTGCCCTGCGAAGCAGTGGAGGTTGTCGCGAGGCTCAGCCAGCAGGACGCGGAAAACTACGACAAGGTCAAGGCCTGCTTCTGCGAAAGAACAGGCTTACAGCCGAAGCGTTCAGGCAGTGATTTCGGGAGGGACAAGAAGTCGAGAGAGGAAAGCTTGTCCCATTTCTTGTTAACATGGTCGAGTGGCTATAGAGCACTGAGTTCTACAATGACCGGGACGCTGTACCTGAGAGAATGTTTTGAAGCAGTTATACAGCTGCCTCCCTGAAGATGAAAGAAATTAACTACACGACCAGGACAACGTAAAGACTGCGACAGAAGCTGCCGAACTCATTGAGAAGTACGCTTCGTGCCGGCAGTTGAACAAGAACACTAGAGTTGATAGGCCCTGTAATTTCGGCAGAAGTGGAATTTATCATCATCAGAGGCACTTTAGGAGCTCTACAGTCGAGAAAGAAGAATGAAAGGTTTTTCCGATAAACCTCAAAGAAAGGATGACAATGAGAAGGGTGCGAAACTGGCCAAAGCGCAGAAATAAAAAGTCGCGTATGAGGCTAGGAATCCGCTCACTTGCTACAGGTGCATTGAGACGGTTCACATACCAATGAACTGCCAAAAAGAAAAGGTTAATTTCTAGTATGTCAGCATCTGCGATGAAAACATGAAGCTGTTGGAGTTTTACGTGCATGACCTTGTAGTGAACTGGAAGTCATGCAAGGTGCTGCGCGACTCAGCCGCAACGATAGATGTGGCCCATTCGTCGTAAGTGTCACCATCCGATTACTCAGGCCATTTTGCATATATCCGACACGTAGTGGAAGAACAAAGCGTGTGCTTGCCTGTAACGACAGTGGTAATTGAGGGCCCTTTCAGTACGCCTACATCCGAAGCCACAGTTTCAAGATAGCTACCTAAATGCTATCCGCATTTGTTCTCCAACAAATCGGACATGTTTTACACGAGAGAAGGGGATCCATTTTGAAGACCTAGTTGTGGAGGCCTTAACACGTTCAAAGGCGCGAGAACTTGCAACACGGCTTATTCGTGAGATTTACATTGCGCAGGAAACAGCCGATAAACTTGGGGAAGAAATGGATGAACAACGTTCAGACAATCGCGCTAACGATGCACCCGAGACCGGCCAGCCTGGCAGTAAGCATGACAAACCGCAGAACGAGGAAATCCAAGAGAGCGGCTTTTTGCTGCCAGTGTGAAACAGTTTCACGGTGCTGGTAAGCGCGAACCGAGAAGAGCTAGCAATGGAGCAAGCAAATGACCCGACCATACACGAGATCAGAAAGCTGCACAGAATGAGTAGGGAAGACAAGGAGAATACTGCTTTCCAGATTAGAGGCGGTGCGATTTATCGCTTATACAAGGATAAGCGTGGAGTTCAGCGAGATCAACAAGTCGTTCCCCAGAAGCACCGAGAAGACTTACTTCGACTTCCCCACGGCAATTCGTGGTCATGCCACCTGGGAATCCGGAGAACAAAGCAGAGGCTTTTGCAAGAGTACTATTGGCCTAAATATTTTCAGGATATGGTTAATTTTTAAGATCATTCGATAAATGCCAGTGGGTCGCGAAGTCGCGAGATAAGTAGAATGCACCAAAAGTTTTAGTATACAGATCATTGCTGAGCTGTTTCACCGGTAGGTGATAGATATAGTTGGGCCACTTCCCGTGACAGAGTCAGGGTGTCGTTATATCGTCACCATGTTACGCCCTGAAACGAAGTTTAAAGGAGCTGTCACGCTGCGCGAGGTGACGTCAGAAAGTGTTGTGAATTCACTGTTACCAGTTTTTGCTCAAGTTGGATTTTCCGACAACCAAAGTGGTCAGGCTAGTTTATTCACTAGTGCCCTCACTACCTCATTTCTAGAGAGGCGCGGCATTAAGATAGTGCGCAGCACAATATCATCCGCAGAGCAACAGCGTATAGAAAGGTGGCATTCAGTTCTAAATCGCGTACTTAGGGGACTGTGCGCCTGGAAAGCATGCATACCTACGGCACATTTCACTTTGCGGTTAGTGCCGCATGAATAGACTGGATTTGGCCCCGCCGAGATGATGTACGGAAGGTGACTGCACTCCCCTTTGCGAATGGCACGCAAAGCCTGGGAAGGGCGCCGAGTAGTGGGGTTCGCGTTGACTCTGCTGGATCATCTGCATAACACTAAGGAAGTCTTGGAAGCCAGTATGAAGTCAGCCTGGGCTCATTCTATGGTCTACTATGATCGGACAGCCCGCCTGCTAACGGACGTTTTGTATCGGTGTGAAGGTAATGTTGCTGAGAGCTTCACGGCAGTATAGGCTCGAAGCACAGTGGGAAGGGCCTGCTGAAGTAGTTTCCAAGCTAACACTAACTACGTGGCGAAAACCCGGGAAGGCGTAAAGAAATGCGCAATTACCATTGCGACCTAATGAAGTCTTACGTTCAGAGAGAGGCCGGCGTGAGTCTAACGCTGAACCTTCCTGAGGAGATCGAAGTCAACCTAATCTGTCTAAGCGTACAGGAAAGCAGCACGCAGGAACTCCTCACGAGGACTGAGCGGAGAGAACTAAAAGAATCTCAGTTGTCGGATCTCGGCGAACTGATATCCGAGTTGGATGACTGCTTCGTAGACAGGTCGGGCAGAACTGATTTGATTGAGCATGATATTAAGCTAATTTCCGAGAAGCCAGTGCGGTCAAGGTGCTACCGACTCTCTCCAAAGCAGAAAGGTACCCTTGATAGGGAGGTGACACGCTTGCTGGAATTCGGAGTAATCAAGCACTCCGAAAGCGAATACACTTCACCTATGATCTCGATGGAAGTTCCGGGTAAAGATCTAAGACATGGAGTAGAATAGCGGAAGTTAAATGACGTCACCAAGGATCAAGTGTACCCGATTCCCAAAATCGAGGAGAGAGTGGAACAGGTCACTCGAGCAGCCTATACAGCTACGCTAGACCTTACTCGAGGGTACTGGCACTTGCCGCTCAATGAGCGCGAAAGCAGATACGAAGATTTAGTCACTCCAATAGGAAGCTATCAACCCACAGTAATAATCTTCGGGGCTCAAAAATCCTTCCTTTTGTTTTTTCCGTCTAATAGGAACGGCTCTACAGGGCTGAAAAGCATTTCCGTTGCCCTACTTGGACGGCATTGCTGTTTTCTCAGATTCATGGGCGGACCATTTATTCCACCTGAGAGCAGTGCTAAGCCGTCTGCGTCATGCTGCGCTCACTGTAAACTCCGAGAAGTGTTGTCTTGCTATGGTAACCGCAGCTGTATTAGTTAGAACTTAGGCCAAGGTTTCAGGAAACCCAGTCAGGTTAAGATATTAGCGGTCGCCGCCTATCCGCTCTATCACACGAACCCCTCGTCCCATGCGCAGGATTGCGATAAGAGGCGGAGATGTAATGAGCGGTTGTATCACAACGTTTGACCCGCATGCAGAGAAGGAGAGTCCAGCCGCTGCTAAATGCCGTTATGCACAAGAGATGATTAACTCTTTCGATCTTGAGGTTGTCGCCTCGCTTGGATATTCAACAAACAGAGAATGACCGTAAGAAGTCAAAGAGAGCAGCGGAGACGCCCGAACAGAGAGAGGGACGGCTTTCCAAACGAAGGTGCCAGACTGCCGAGCATAACAGACGGCGCATAGCCGCCGAGGTGAAGCCCAATATCTCTCATTGCTCAACATACAGTGACCACAACAAGCTCAGCCATGAGAACGTACCTGGCATAGCCGAGCTAAGCCACTGCCAATTTATGAAAAGCGCTAGTGAGGTTTTATATCCCAAGAATTCGAAAAACATTTCGAAAACTTCCGCCAAAGAAATAAGGTAAATCCAAGCCAAGTTTCCTGCCCTCGTTTCAAAAACATTACAGTTTGCGACAACCCCAAGTCACTAAACCGCATTCATTCCTTAGTCGTCTACATAGGCTTAGTTGTGACCATTGATGAGTCGTCAGCTTTAGCAACGTGCAGCAATGCGACTGATGATCACGCCTGCAACACTTTCACACAGCCTTCATATTGTTGGCTTCTAGAACGAAGCGCTTTCCTCTTTCTGACGCGCGACGCACAGTGATTCACCCCCGACGTCATCAGCAACGTAACGAGTTTGAATGGGGGGGGGGTCAAAAATGAATTAAACTTTAAAATTATACATATTATCATCAATGAAACATCATTTAGTAATCAAAATCATGAAAGGCATTATTATTGGACACTATACTCGCCTCAGATAGAATAATTTACGCACCCCCAAAATGTACACTTTGCGTGTGCTCCACAATGCTGCGCCAAATTTTAAGGGATCCACGAACAACCCGCAATCCCCATGCAGAAGGCAAGAAGTCCCTACTCCCTCCCGATAACAAGCGCCTGCTGGTCCACCGTGCGCCTAGGGTCGAGGCCGGCGTTGGGCTTTTGAACTGTGGGGCCCATTCTCGAAGGCAAACATGCACTGTATTCAAGTTTCATCTCTCTCTTAAACTGCAAAGTGGATTTTGCTTGCTGACCATCTGTTTCGCTTTAAAGAGGCACTCCTTAGTAGCATCAAATTCAATAGAGCCATTCAGCGACAAGTTAAGAGATGCCTTATTGGAGGGAAATTTTCTTTTCTTCACTTTCTAAGAATTAAATTTGCCGTTCGATGAAGCACCTGCTGAAATGAAGTGCAATATTTAACTGTCAGGGCTCCGGGATTCGTTTAACGACTTCGCCTCAATTGCTGCGCTGTTCTTGTTGTACCGCGCAAAATCCGGGGATAACTCATTTAAAATTGGATGCAGTCCACCGCAATAAAGTTAAAAAAGCATACTCTTTGTGCACTTAGTGAACTTTAAATTATTGCGAACTGAACTATACTATACGAGGTAGTATTGCGAGGGTAATGTGGCTAGCAACTTGACTTTCCTGAACCATCTCAAGCACCTGACAGCCGAACTCCTTCCTAAACCTCCACAACAAGCACACCTTCTCGTCGCAATACTCCACTAACTGCCACTCATGCAATTGCGCCCCCACCACTCTACTCCATGTGGGAGGGCCTTAAACTACCCCGGAAACCGCCTATCATGGGAACCTACCTGCTCTATATAAAGCTCTGGCGTGGGCGTCCTGCAGCGGTTTATCGCACTGGCCTGCAGGATTGCAGAAGCTATCGCAGTCCTGTACTGAGTACCCCGCTCGCGACGACCGGTCTCCAAGGCAGTCTTTCTAAAATAGAGTTCTGCACCACCACCCCCGCTACGGCGCACGCAAGAAACGCATTGTAAGCCCGCTCCTTTCGGCTAGGACTTGGTACAGTGCCGAAGGCATGTGCCACATCTACAGTTGCTCTGTTCAACGGAAACTTGCGCCTGTCCCGTCTCGCTTGCTATGTGTTGTCTTTATCGGCTCTACAACCCTTTTCTGGAAACATGCACCAATTAGCCCCCCCAACAAGTATTTATTACTAAGGTAAGTTTAAAGTACAAACAATTTGGCACAGCCACCGCGGTTCCAGTTCTACTGTTAACGTCCTTGGGCTTCCTTTAAATTGAGATGCCCGCGTTTATGTTCACAAAACGGCGAAAATTGGGCTTAGTAGGTGCTTCATGGTGGTTCAACGCGCTTAACTTTTCACAAATGAAAATACAAAACAACACAGTTGCGCGGAGGTTGCGAATCGGTGAGCAAAGCTTTGTGGCCTAACCAATTAAGGCTTCAAGTCAGTGTGCGGAGTGGTATATATGTATAGTTGAAATCTGTTCACCGTTTCCGAAGAAAACTATGTGAAGCCTTGAAAACTCTCAGGCTAGAATACGAAGGAGCGTTCGCACAACAGGTACATTCGCTGAGTACAATCGCCAATAGTGGGCGCAAATAACCCGAACATTCGTGAGCAATTTCACGGGAATGTGCAGGAGGTCCACATTAAGCGAGGAGAAACGGAAAGGTTGAAAATAATTTACCCGGCGTTGCATTTTTTTAGATGTGCTTCCTTTGGCAACCGCCCCCCCCCACCCCCCCTAGCAAAGAAATCGAGCTCGAGTTATCACGTCTTTAATATCAAATAAATCGGCATAAATGTTCACACATTCAAGAACGTAATTGCGCCAGCAAAACATAGCGCTCAGTATTGCTGCAGGCCAGCGGTGGCACACCGCAGGCGGTCAACCCATGTACTGCTCTCCGCAACGGGCTCAGTCTGGGTACTGCGCGACCGGAGGTCTGGGTCCCAGTCGCCGTTGCCTTTGACCAGGGACACAAGAGCCGGCCTTGGACGCATGGCGCTGTACCTGTGTCAGATGCGGTATTGACGATGAGCGCAATGCAACACTGAATGCTAAATTCACTTAACCTCGTTTTCAATGGCAAGACAAAACAACGTTTTCAAAAAGTTTGCGTAAGTAGAAAATTTGACCCTCTAAGATTAGAAAGAAGTTAAAAAAATTTGAAGGACGCTTAAGCTTCGTCTTTAAGAGTGAGACGCGACAGCGTGTTGCAGCGTTGCCAAGGTGTGCAAGGAACGCCATCGTCCGTTTGGCGCGACGCGCGGCCCGTTGGACAATTTAAGGAAAAGACGCCTGTCTCAAATATCTCGGTAGACACCCGAACCGGGCCGTAAGGGAAGAAAACTTGAAAATTTGCTCTAAGGAAAGGAAATGACGCCTGTCTTGCGATTCTCGCTGGACACCCTTACCGCGCCGTAAGGGAAAGAAGAGGAGCAAGAGTTTTCGCTCCAGGCCAACGCCGCCGACGCCGACACCGAGTTTTCTGCTACACGAGCTCCTTAACGCTGCCGCGTTAAAAGGAGCACATTTTTATAATTTCCCTTGGCGAAGCAAGCACGACCGTCGTGTGTCCCACATCGCTCCCCGGTGGCGCACTGAATATTATAGATCTGTATCACATGGCTAATCATCATCATCAGCCTGACTTCGTCCACTCCAGGTCAAGGGCCTCTCCCATATTTCTCCAATTAACTCTGTCCAGTGCCAGCAGCAGCGACCCCAAACCTCGCAAACTTCTTAATCTCATCCGCCCTGGTCACTTTTTGCCGCTCCCTGCAATACGCATGTCTTCCCTTGGAATCTGGTCTGCTACCATTAAAGACTATCAGTTATCTTGCCTTCACATTGCATGCCCTACCCAAGCACATTTCTTCCTCTTGCGTTCGAAAAGGGTGTAATTGACGCGTGTTTGATCCCTGATGCACTCTGGTCTCTTCCTGTTTCTTAACGTTACAACTGTTATTTTTCTTTCCACAGCGTTCCTAACCGTTTTCGTTAGCCTCAATGTTTCTGCCCCATAGGTGAGCAAAGGAAATCTACAGCTGTTAAACTCTTTTCTCATGAGGGATATCGGCAAAGCGCCATTCATGATCTGAAAGAATGCGCTACACACTATTATTATACTTTTAAATATTTCACGCTCGTGATCCGGATATGAGGTGACTGCCTGCCGTAAGTATCCCTTTACTACTTGCGGCACCTCGCTGCCAATTTTAAACTGCCGTTTCCTTGCTGTTCACGTGTCGAAGACAACTTTGGTTTTATGCGTATTAATGTCTTCAAATTAGCCGAATTTCTAACAAAAAGCTGCTTAATGGAAACAAGTGGCTGGTGCAACGGGTTTCGCTGGCAATCGCACTGCCTACATGCCTCCAAGCCCTTTTGCGTGCATGTGTGGTCCCAAAGCAGTGACCACACGGGATGGATTGCTAGTGGCCTCTAAGGTGCGCCGGCTTCGCATCTGTGTTGCCTGGAGGCTGTTCACACGTGGCTCCTAAAATTCATACATCCACTGCACCTTCCGACAGAGGAAAAGGTGGACAAACGTTTATGGGGACATTTCAACTGCGCCTTGAGGGTATTACGCAGTAGCTTATTGAGTTAACGCCCGTGTATGTAGAATAGATCATGCTAGACTTTACATTCTAGATTCCTGCGACTTCTCATGTGCACCTCCGGGAGCAGTGGTGCAACAGTTAAGCGATGCACCACTGCCCTGCGATGGCAGGTGCTGCGAGCGGTGGGGGTTGTGTGACCTAGGTTGCTCTTTCTGCGCTCTTTCCGAGCAACCTCCGGGGATAGAGTACTAACTGCCCCGTAGGCCGGAGGTCAGTTTGCTCGAAATTCGGTGAACAGATTGTGATGTCGCTGCGAGGTCACGTGACCTCGGTGGCCTACCTAGGTGTCTTCTCCGGAGATTTTTTCCTCACAACTCCAACGACGACGCTAACGACGCGGGGATTTCTACAGAATGTCATCGTTAACGCTATCGCGTTAAAATGGAGCTTCGTTTCGCTGCTCTCAGCTCCCGAAAGTCGGTCACGTAGTTGGCGATGGCTGTGTGTCTTTCTTTCTTTGCACCAAACCGAGAAAAAAAAAGAAAAATTGCAGGATTGCACTTATGTCTGCTTAAGAGCGCAGATGTCGAAAGCCTTTTGCCGTTCCCCATTCTACCTTGAAAATTGTTTTTTATAGAAACGGCGCAGTACATCTGTGTCACATCACGGCGGACGCCTAACTACACCTTAATGGAAGGGATAAATGAGGTACTGAAGAAAGAAGGGAAAAAATAGGTGCCGTAGTGGAGGGCTCCGGCATAATTTCGACCACCTGGGACATTTAGCGTGCACTGACATCGCACAGAAAAGGGGGGCCTTTGCGTTCCGCCTGCTTCGAAACACTGCCGCCGCGGTCAGGCTCGAACCCGGGTCCTCCGGAGCAGTATAGCTGAGTACCCTAACCACTGAGCCACCGCGGCGGTCATTTCTCATTTTCTGTTATTTTCTTCTTTTTTTGTTTTTTATTACGCAACAGCGTGTACTGCTCGCACGGTCGAAAAGCTAACGGCGTCGTAGTAGTAAAAGTAATAGCTTTACTAATAGTCTGCAAAGTGCGTCGGAACTATTCCTTTCATTTTGAAGGGTTTAGCCCAAATGAAACTTGGAACTCGTACGTCGCGTGTCGCACGTATGCTCTTCGACGTTCATTTGGCCTAAACCCTTCCAAATGACTGCGTGCGCTACAGTGTCGATGGCTTTGCTGACCCCTTAACAACGCGTACTATACTTAGGCAAGATGTGAGCAAAGCTTTCGACATTAACGCACGCAGTCGTTTGCAAGGGTTTAGCCCAAATGAATGTCGGAGCGCTTACGTCGACACAGCCAAAATTTCTATGCAACAGGATCGCCACTCTATGTTGGCCGCTTAAAAGGCGAAAAAATTACACTTGGAACGAGAGGCATACCGCAAGTGGCGCTTCTCTCCCCCTTCCTGTTTAATGTGGCCATGAAAGACCTACCCGCCAAATTAAATGACATATAAGGCATCAAGCACTCGATCTATGCGGATGACATCACCATCTGGACGCATCGGTGCTCGAACGTCCTCATAAATGATTCCCTGCAAGAGGCAGTCGATACAGTCCAACAATACATTCAAACTAAAGGTTTAACATGCTAACCGAGCAAATCCGAGCTACTCATCATTCGGAAGAAACACTGGGAGCCAAGAGATGATGCATTCGCCGACACCATACATCTCACCCTCAACGGCAACAGCATACCGAAGGTCAAGACTGTTAGGGTCCTTGGCATGGTGGTACAAAACAATGCGCAGAATACAGAGGGTATTGATCAGCTGAAAACATCATCTAAACAGATTGGTGCACTGATTAAGATAATCGCTATGAGGCACGGGGCATAAAGGAGCCCGACCTCTGTAGGCTCACACAAGCATATGTCTTAAGCAAAATTAGATAATTATTTCCGTATTATCTTATTCTCTAAAAGGACCGGGAGGCAACTGATAGCGTCATTCGTGGCGTTTACAAGGCGGCACTGAGTATAGCCAGTTTTTCCACCAGCCACAAGCTACTAGAACTTGGGGTTCATTAATAGCCTCGACGAGCAAATTAGGCACATAAAACCGCGCAAACAGAAGGCCTGTCGAGAACGGACGCAGGGCGATACATCCTAGGCGAGCTTGGCTTTCGGACCGTTGACATGGCATCTGAGCTCACAGACCTTCCCGAAGGCAGTCGCCTGAAGCTCAAGGTCAAACCTTTAAGACATGATGACAGAAGAATTGCCCGGGCGGAGGACATAGACAAACAGTAAGCGGATGACCTCTGCACCGTGTATGTGGACGCGGCCAAGCAAGGCCCTGGCAGGTACACGGTGTCATTACGCCTCATTTCAAAATTATCAACCTAGCGACAATTCTTGCCCCCCCCCCCCCCCATCGAAGACGGAGAGGAGGCAGCCATAGCACTGGCCATTAAGGATCACCGCACGAAGAGAAGTCATTAGGGTCTCAAAATACGCGATCACCAGCTATCAAAGGGGCAGGGTGGGTAAACTCACCGGTTTCCTTCTCAAAAATTACCTCCGTTCACCATCAACCTTGTATGGGTGGCGGCCCACTCCGGTTGCTCAGGAAACGAGAAGGCGGACGAATATGCCCGAAGGCTAAACAACCGGGCCATCTTGAGCCGCCGGCGGAGCCGCCCCCCCCCGCCCCCGCCCTCTCAACATACAACGAGGTTACAAACATATATTGGGAAAACGGACAACATTACGTCCACCGCCAGGGCTCACCAGGGCACAAGCCACGGCTCTCCGAAGGGCTCAGACAACAAATCTTATGAGCCCATATCGATAGGCATTAATTACAAAAGGTGAATTTCATCCTTTTTGCCAAATTTGTTGCAAAAACCTAACCGCAGATGATGGCCATATTCTCTGGGGATGCGAGGGAAATCCACCCCCAAAAGCCCTTCCTTATCCCTCTGCTGACAGGTGGGAAAAGATCATACGCAGTGAAGACAAACAAGCACAAGCCAACATCGCAGATTGGATCCTGGAGATCGCCCCTGCATGGAGACCACCTGGGTCGGAAGAGGGCTAATGACGAGAGAAAAGCCTAATAAAGTTTATTCCTCCTCCTGCTCTTTTTTGAAGCGAAAAGCTTCCCTTCGCTAGTCAACACCACGCTTCGCGCGAGCCGGCGTATGTCGGAGCACGAGTGACGTCACGCACGGCGCAGGTGGCCGCCGCCGACTCCGTCGCTTGTTTCTCTCTCGTTCGTGCTCTAGTAACTACTGCGCATGCGCCACTAGTAGCACCGAGCCACAGGTGTTCCGCCGTTGAGCAGCGCCGCGCCTTTCCTCAAAATCCAAATTTCAATTATTAATTTTTCCTTTCCGCCTCGCAGCGGTGGCTCAGTAGTTAGGACGCTCGACTACTGATCCGGAGCTCCCGGGTTCGAACTCGACCGCGGCGGCTGCGTTTTTATGGAGGAAAAATGCTAAAGCGGCCGTGTGCTGCGCGATGTTACTGCACGTTAAAGATCACCAGATGATCGAAATTATTCCGGAGCCCGCCACTATGGCACCTCTTTCTTCTTTCTTTCACTCCCTCCTTTGTCCCTTCCCTTGCGGCGTGGTTCAGGTGTTCAACGATATATGAGACAGATACTTCGCCATTTCCTTTCCACAAAAAACCAATTATTATAATTATTATTTTCTCTTTCCTGTTTCCCTCCCTCCTTTATCCCTTCCTTTACGGCGCTGTTCGGGATTCCACTGAGATATGTGAGAAGGTTACTTTGCCATTTCCTTTCCTCAAAAACCAAACAAAACAAGTGAGTCGACGGCGTTCATAGAGTTCATTGGCGTTGACAACTTTGGAAAGGTTGACAACTGTGCAAAGACCGTTAATTGTCACGAAAGGAAAGGCGCACAGCCGGCTCAGTGGGTCAGTGGAGACCTCAATCTCGCTATCACTTTGTATATCCTGGATTAGCTGGGCTAATCTACATTAATTTTTCCTTAAGGTGCCTTTTGGGTGTCGACCGAGATATCCGAGGAAGTCATCGCTTCCTTTCGTTAAAACCAATTTTGAACAGAAAATAAAATTGGCTGTTGTGGAAAGTAAATGACGCAGTATCTGTCTCACTTCTCGGCGGGCACCTCAACCGCGCCGTAAGGGAATGGTAAAGGAGTGACAGAGAGAAGAAAGGAGGAAAGAGGTGTCGTAGTGGAGGGCTCGGGAAGAATTTCGAAGACCTGGGAATCTATGGAGGTGTGGCGTTCGATACTTAGTGCCACCGAGTATTCACCAGTGACACTATGGGTACAAGAAACGTGCACTGACATCGCACAGCACACGACCGCTCTTGCGTTTCGCCTCCATTGAAGCGCGGTACACGGACGCTTTTACGTTTCGCCTCCGTTGAAGCGCGGCCGCCGGCGGTCGGGTTCGAAACCGAGTACTCCCGATCAGTAGCCGAGCGCACTAACCACTCAGCCACCGCGGTAGGTAAAAAAAAACAATTTTCAACATAATTTGCTTCCCTTACGGCGCGATCAGGGTGTACACCGAGATATGTGAGACAGGCGCCATTCCCTATCGTGAAAACCAATTTTCTTTCAGATCATCACCGATGCCGCCTACACGCCAACTATCATCCGCAAATGGCTTACCGGCCCTCACTGGGTTCAAGGGGCCATATCGTCAATATGAAGTGCCCGTATTGTGGCGCTATGTGTCGTGCTGACCTCTACCACCTAGTTTGGCATTGTTCAGAGCTCCGCAGAAGACGCGATGACCTCGTCGCCAAGCATGGTTTTCCCACTGATGGAGAGGAATTTCGTGCATTCGCCAGAGCCGGAGCGAACGGCATCTGGGAAGATATCGGCAAATATGCTAAGTGGCCTCTTCAACGCAGTGTAAAGCGCGGCTAGACCACCCATGCCGTCCCTTCATATATGAATAGACCCCTACTCTTCCCTTCCTTAAAAACCCAATTCTCCAACAAACGGTCTTGACCCTACCTTTCTAAAAGAACAGCTCATTCGTTCATTTTCCTCCCCTTACGACGCGGTTCAGGCGTCAACCGAGGTCCAACGGGCAACGCCTCGCGCCGAACGTTGGATGGCTTTCCGGTGGACCACTTGGCATCGCTACAACATACTCTCGCGTCGCACTCTTAAAGACGAAGCTGAAGTGTCCTGCAATTTTTTTTCCTGTTCATTTCTCATTTTTACGTTTTGTTGTTTTTTATTTTTACGTTGTGTTTATTTTTTTAACATCTGCTTTATATCATTACATATGCGTTGCTTAAGATCTGTTGCCTAATCAACTTTTGCATTTTTGTTTCATTTACCTCACAATTGACAGTTCGTGCGGACAACTTCCATCTACAACTTCCATCTACAGCTTCGTCTACAGCTTCCGTCAGCTTCCGCCTGCAACTTCCATCTACAGGTTCTATTTACAGCTTCCGTCTAGAACTTCCGTCCACGCCACTCGCGACCCAAGGAAAGCCTCCGCCTTAAAATGATTGCCAGAGTAGAATAGCGCATGTGGGCTGCTCTAACTGGGCGCCGAAGGCACTGCAACACAGTTTGAAAAGAGCGGAGAAGCCAAGTAGCTAGACGTGCGCGAAATAGTAAAACGAAGCCAAGCTATTTTAGTGTCAGGTTTGCTCATGGCGATCATAAAATATGTGTAAATATGCTCTTGTCACGAGGTAATTACGTGGTTTGCAAAATTGTAGACGGCTGCCGCAGCTGGCGATTCTTTTCTTTCATCGTTGTATCGAATGTAAACGGCTGTGGCGCTACAGCGCCCAATTCATACCAGACTCCAATAGTTAGGAGTGCCTGAACGGACGTTTGACTCCTCTCTCTCTCTACCGCGCAAGTGGCAGAACAGTAGCTTGAATGTGGATTTCCTTGACAATGCTTGCCTCTCGATGATAGCGACAAGTAAAAGTTACGCAATGGCGAACGTGACGAGGTACTGCGGAATAGTTGCATCGTACACATTCGACTATCGTGAACTCTTTTCTACGTGATGATATAGAAGCCAATTCCGCCCATAGCGTTCGAATCGTACCTATTTTTGGAGGCATCTTAGGCGGCACCGGCGTCGCGCTGCCCGGGTTGCGAAGTAGGCGCGGAGGTGGGCGAACGCAGCAGCTCCGACGGCGTTCAAGACTCCAGACCACAGAGCAATTATGATGGCCTTGCGGAACTGCCCGTTCGGTGGCGGAGTCCGTTCCGAGGATATCGGTGACGATGTTCCTCGGGGCGACCGCGAACTCGATGGCCGGGTCATAGCGTCGAACACAACCGGCGTCCCGCAGGAGGTGCATCGGCGTCGCACTGTCTGGGTCATAATGTAGCTGCTGGTGGGGATGAAGGAAGCAGCTCGGCCAAAGACCATGACCGAAGACTTGAGCGCAGAGCTTGCCGAGAGCTCGCCTTGCCGCAGCGTGACCTGGGTGAGACAGAGGCGCCTAATGAGATTCTTGCCGGAGCTGCATGGTACTTGACAATAGGTTCATGGCGTCACACGCGTAGCTGGTTCGGAACGAGGAGAGCTCTTGGCGATGATGATGATGATGATGACCTGAGTTTTAATGGAACATATCCTGGGCGGGGAACGCAGCGCCGATGATTAGTTGGCACTTCTGGGCACGGTAACAACACCGGGAGGAGGAGAAAAAACGAGAGATTAAAAAGAAAAAGGAAGGCAGGTGTTTTGTGGCGTCCTCTAAGGTCGACATAGCAATTCAGTGGATCTTCTATGACCTGATTGCGCCACTTAGCAAATTCTGCGAATGTAGTCGAATAACCATGATGCTGTGGGCGTGGAGCCTTGTGATTGGTCGCTGGATGTTAGCTGTCTGAATAAAACTATGAGGAACGGGAGCGCGCGCCCCACTTTTTGCCGCTCGGAACTCAGGAGTGCCGTTCTTTAGTGGCCCTATCCGGTGCCCGGACGCCGGGCGCCATCTGGCCGACTTGTAAGGTGCATGTACACCACACCGCAGCAGGGATGTTAACCGGAGGTGCGTTCGAGTTGGCTACCCTGCACTTTGGAGAGGGATGAGGGGATCGAAAAGGGTAAAAGAGAAGGCGCAAAGGTCACTGTCAAGAGTGGTATCTCTAGCCCACGACCGGCTTTATTACTTAAGCCGGTCGTGCTCTAGCCAGTCGCTCTCAGTAAGCAAGACAGTGCCTTGTCGAAATTGAGGGCAGTCGATTGCCGTGTGCCCCATGCCAGGACCTAGTCGTCGTTAAAGGGCGAAGATCAAGGGGTCCAGAGCACGACGCAAATTACGCCTTTCGGTGCCCAAAGCAGGACACTGACACAGATGATGTACCCCCCCTCCCCCCGCCAGTTGTCTCTTCACCGGCACATCTTTCACATGCATTTCTGTCCACCTCCCGGAACATATATTGTTTTGTGAATGCCGCACCGAGCTATAAACGGCAAAGCAATGTTGCTTCGCGACGCGCTATATTGTGCGGAAGACGAATACGCAGTCAAGGGTGCAGTTCCGGTGAAGCGATGGTTGAAAAATGTTTCCTCCATTGCCTCGGTCGGGTTCGAACCCGGGAACTCCTGATCCGGAGTTCCCGCGTTCGAACCCGACCACGGCGGCAGCGTTTTAATGGAGGCAAAGCCCTAAGGCGCCCGTGTGCTGTGCGATGTCAGTGCACGTTAAAGATCAAGAGGAGGTCGAAGGTATTCCGGAGCCCTCCACTGCGGCACCTCTTTCCTCCTTTCTTCTTTCACTCCCTCCTTCATTCCTTCCCTTACGGCGCGGTTCAGGTGTCCAACGAAATATGAGAGAGATACTGCGCCATTTCCTTTCCCCCAAAACTTATTATTAATATTTTTATTATTATTATTATTATTATTATTATTATTATTATTATTATTATTATTATTATTATTATTATTATTATTATTATTATTATTATTATTATTATTGACCCCGGGAGGCCGTTATGGGCGCTTGCTTTCCTCAAAATCATCGCAGTCTAGAACGTTGCCAACGCCATTGAACGCCAGTGAGCAGCGCGCGCGGATGAGGCCGCGGACGAGGCCGCGCGAGCTGCTAACCATGAGGGCAATAGTGTGTCCATCCCTATCTCGAGAGCCGACGCACCGGGTAGGCTTATACTGATTGCTCGGAACATTACTCTTGCCGCGGGAAATTCAGGCCAATTTTCGAACCCACGTTTGAAAACCTTGGGCCGAGATGTGAATCTCCGGCTTGCATTCGGATTACCATGACGTGAAGCAAATTTTCCTGTCACCAGTGGCTTGGTGTAGCTTTCCCCAAGCATTACGCTTTCTTAATCGGTACTGCTGAAAGCCTTGCATGTGCGATCTCCGCGTACGCTGAGAGTACAGGCCACATTCCTAGTGACTGCCCTCCCTACAGCAGCGAAAGGCAGTATCTGTGCCGCGCACTGGAGCGTCTAGATCCGCACCCACGGACGGAACTGAAGATTATCGGCCACTGGCCGCGGCGATCGTCGGCGGTGAAGGCCTCCAAGGTACTGCTCCGCTTCTTGAGGACTTCTGGCCTGCACGATAGGCTGTGACTTTAGTGACAGCTGTAACTTTGTATAGTGACTTCAATTTCCTGCTTGTTTCTCCCTAAATAATATCATTAGCTCCTCACCCCTTTCCCCCTGTGCAGGGCAGCAAACCGGCAATTCTTCCGGTTATAACCTCCCTGCCTTTTATCCTCCTTTTCCTCGTCCTCGTTTGCGTTTCGCATATGTCGAAAAGCGGCCGCCGCGGTCGCATTCCTATCCGGGTACTCCGGATCAGAACCCGGAGCCCTAACCACTGAACAACCGCGGCGAGGCGAAACGTAAAAGGTGCCCGTGTTCTGTGCGATGCCAGTGTGTGTAAAAGATGCCCTGGTGGCTGAATTTATCCGCAGAACTGCACTACGGCACCTCTTTCTTCCTTTCTTCTTTGGCCCCCTCTGCACCTTCACTTACGGCAGAGTTCGGGTGTCCACCGAGAGAAGTGACACGGTTTCTGCGTCATTTCCTTCCCCTCACCAAAAAAATAAACAATTTTTGTTTTTTTTGGTTGGTTGCTTCGGTCGGTTGGTTGGCGGTGTAGGCGGCTTGCTTGCTTGCTTGATGAAAGTGGTCTTTTATTAAAAGGATAATAAAAAGGAAGGAAAAGAATTTTGCTAGCACCGGCATCTGCCATCGATACTGAAGCATTGAGCTGGGGCAGCGGAAATGAAGGAGCAGGCAGAATAGAGAAATAAATGAAAGAGGTGAGCAGACAGGAAGAGAGTATAGGGGGATAAGTTATATACACAAACTAGATACACAATAAGAAATGTGTCCAGGTTGTGCGCGTGATTAGTTCGTGATGGAGCAATAAAAACACACGCGCAAAGCACTATGTTGTAGTCAACATCGAATTGTACATCGATACATCGATTGTATCGAATTGCTCTGTCTTTGCCACAAGTAACCGGGTAACGGTACTTTGTTTCTTAGCCGGGTTGCGAAGCACTTATTATGACAGGCCTTAAGCTCTGCGTAATGTAAGATGAGCTCTTGACCTCAAGTATTGACGCCTTGCGGTTTTTAAGGGTGTCCTAAAGGCTCCGTTAGCCGGTTGACAGGCAAAAACCTGTTGCTCCGTTACTTTTGGCAAAAGGGGGTACATCCCATCGATTCTACCGTAATCATGAGCAGCTACGACGCTCGAACATACACTTATAACAAATAGCGTCAGCAGGGGATGACTAGATACCCTAAAAAATTTTAATTTTGTGTTCTTGCAGGTGGCATTTGCCGCAGCTTTCCCATATGCTTTAATGTAAGCGTTTGCCTGGCATTTGTTTGAAGCACACTGGATTGACAGTAAAGGTATCTTTTCGCGCTGCTAGTCCAGGTGAACAGCAGTGCCATCATCGAGCGTTGGAGTGCACAGCTGTATTCTGGAGCCGCACAGATATTTGCCCATCCTGCGAGCTAAAACGCATGCGGCAGTTAGTATACTACACATGTGTTGTGTACAATTCGGTAGTGTGGGTCTCGATGCCTCTGTAAAAGAGAAGCTTGGTTCATTGCTTTCGAGAAACCAGCGTGCTACACCAGGCATCTTAAAAATGAAAACAACACATATAACACGGACACGCAGAGCCTTTCATCTCAGATCTTGTAGCAGTTTGCAAGAAACAGCAAAGTCTGTGTCTAATAAAGGTTCTGATCGAAAACTAGTGAACAATTACAGGAACAATGGCGTACGCCACTGGGCATTGCCAGCACACAAAGCGAAAGTAATGAGCGATGGCAGAAAGTCTAAAATTGAATTGAAACGGCTCAAAATTAGCATGAGTTCATTTGGTATAAAACTCGCCCATGTTCGACTATTTAATTGCCCCGTTATAGGGAAACAAACCCGGACATGCAGCGCGCAGTAACACTATTCCGCATTCAAAACATCGCTCAAGCTATGGACAGCGCTAAATGTTTATAACGAAAAATGCCTCGCGACAGGTGTGGCTTTCTGTAACGTCTTACCCTTTCGTTATGAGAACGAATTTTTCCTTTCAAATTACCTTGTTTTTGCAGTTTCCTTAACTGACGCTGTATAGACTTAACTTCGGACAGAAGAGTCCGCTTTCACTCCACTTTGCGGACTGCTTTGAAAACAAATAAAAATTCTTCCTCTCTGTGTCCTTGAAGTAAACAAAAGGTAAGACGTTCGTTTTCTATCTACGTGTTTCTGTAGCCTCGTTATTTTTTTAAAGAGGCTTACTGTGCAGTAAGCCAGGCTTACTTCGAAAATATATGCTTTCAGAATTAATTCCACGCTCAAACCGCATGCGGGAGATGGGCACTTTGACGTCATTTCTATGACGCATTTATAAAGAAGAAGAGTCATTTTTAAAGACCGGAAGCGCGGCAGCGAACCGAAAACCGAAACTCAGCCGTCACAGCGGCAAGGTGTAAACGCATGCTGCCTCAGCCGCCCCCACTTCACCAAACCCCTCACTAAACGCTGAACCTCTGCGTTCGGCAGCTGAGTTCAAAGCCGAAGCATTGAATCGCGGTCACGGCGGCTGCATTCCGATGGAGGCGAAATGCCGAAGGTGCCCGTGTTCACACGCAGAGAACAGAAAACAAGAGAAAAGAAAGAGGGAAAAAGAGAAGATGGCAATCATCCCCTACGTGCATGGGATTTCACACAATCCTTAGAAAGTGGGACAACGTTCCCGCGTTAAAGTGTTGTTCACTGCGCCAAAGAAGCTCATGAGTCGGTAGGTTAACTCGCCCAAAGCAGAGCCTTTCACCACCAGTCGGTGGTGCTTCCTCCCGTATTAATCTTGGCTGGTTAACAAGTGTCCGTCGGTAGTATCCCGGGTGTCCGAATTTAGTCGGAGGCGACTTTAACGCCCCTCACCAGGATTGGGGGTACCCCACTTCAAGCCCTCGTGGCAGGCGTGTGCGGGACGCCTACACGGACGCCCAATTTCTGCTGCTCAACCATCCTGGGACAGCAACACGGCCAGTGCGTCAAACTCGCTCCAGACCTGACGTGGTTGCCGGGTCCGTGTACTCCCTCCTAGCACATGGAGCCAGACTGCTGGGGAAGTGATCATCACCCTATCATCATCGGTCTTCACACCTCAGATTTCCGACCTTTACGCTACAAATGTTCTGTCATCAACTGGGACAGTTTCCGCTCCTGTATGGACAATCTCTCCGCAGATTCTTCGCCAATCCTTGTTGAGCGCGTACAAACAGCACTCAACAGTGCTACAACTACCACCTGGACTGATGTTGGCCGACCGGCACCAGACCTCGGCCTTCTTAACTTGTGGGCGGCACGCCGTCAAGCCGAGCTGGCTGCTACGAGAGACCCTACTTCATCGCAGGCATGTATGCGATTGCACTATCTTACAGTTAAGGCACGAAAATATGAACGCGACCTCTCTCGGCGGCAGTGGCATGCGTCGTGCGAACAATTTTCTGCAAAATTCTCGAATGCCTCTCTCTGGTGAACATTCCGTACAATGGAACGTGGTCGCCGTTCGACTGACGCAGCGGCAACCGCATGCTTCACGGCTAACTTGTCGCCAGATGATTTCGCCAAAGAAGCAGCGCTAAAGTTTTTCCCGAAATACGATGCTGTGCCTTCTTCATCCGGTAGTTTAAATATGGCAGGCATCCCCGCGCATGTATATCAAATGCCGTCTGATGTCAACGTAGATGGAATTGCGTCTCCATTCTCTCTGTCTGAGTTGCTGGCTGCAATAGATGATGCAAAACTGAAAACAGCGCCCGGCCTGGGCAATATTCAGTACGAGGTGTACAAGAACCTGAGTAGCGCTGCACCCCCTCAACTACTTGACACCATAAAAAAAGTATATTTGGATGGCGTAGTGCCCGAGTGCTGGAAATCCGCAGTCGTGATTCCTATCCCGTAACCAGGAAAGCTTCCGACGGACCTCGCCAACTTGCGACCTATCTCCTTAACTCCTACGCTGTGCAATCTGGCGGAGAAAATGCTAGCCACACGATTGTCATGGTGGCTAGAGCAGCACGGTTTTTATCACCCAGCACAAATCGGCTTTCGTCCATATATTGGTACAGAGGACGGGTTGACTGTCTTAGAATCTGCAGTTTTGTCATCTACCCGCTGCCGCAATGTGCGCACTGTTTTAACAATGGACGTTGAAAAGGCATATGACAACATCAGTCATGCAGCCACTCTGAACTCCACTGACATGCTTCATCTCCCCCTGAGAGTGCCTAGTTTTGTCCATTCATTTTTGGAAGGCAGAAAATTTGCTATACGCCTCAGCGGCGATGCGGTCGGATCATTTGTTCCTCTGGGGCGTGCCCCAGGGATCAGTATTGTCTCCGACGTTATTTAATATTGCTTTCATCCTGCTGGCTTGGCGCTTACATGACATCCGTGACATAAATTTTCTTCAGTACACTGACGACATCACTGTGTGGAGTACTCACCAAGATCTCTGTACTCAAGAGGCTGACCTTCAATCTGTCTTGGATGTTACCTGTAATTACGCACCATCCATCGCACTTCAGCTATCCGTGCATAAAACAACATACACGTCAGTCGCCAACCGCTGGGGACGCCGTAAACTTGCTGCAAGTCCAATCCGTCTTTGTCTATCAGGCAACCCACTACAGGAATGTCCGAGTGTAAAAATCCTTGGCTTAATGATTCACCATAAAGGATCAGTGACTGCATGGCTTTCTCAGGCAAAAAGGCAAGCTATTCAGACTTTGGGTTTGATTAGAAGAACTGCCCCTAAAACTGGTGGCGCAGGCTCTTTTGTTGCACGGCAATTGGTGAGGGCAGTTCTGCAGCCACGTATTGTTTATCAAGCCCAGTTTCAACATCTTACAAGAGCCCAATGGGATCGCCTTGAAACCGTGAACCGAGAGGCTAAGAGGACCATTACATGCCTTCCATGCATCAAACCGGTCATAGCTTTACAAGAGAATGCGCAGCTCAATACCATTGATGGGCTGGTGCAGCAGCGCCATGAAGCGCGCAGCCTTAAGGCCAGTCTATCGCACTCCACGCATGCCCTGAGGACTTATGCAACGTCACACTCCATTCTTCAGCCGCCAACGCCAGTTCTTCCCCTATGGAAGTTTGTACAGCTCAGCGGCAATCGCCGGCCAACAATTGCTCATTCGGCATCGTTGCTTCGTCAGAAATTTGAGGAACAAGATGCTTGCCTGTCTGAAAGATCCATTGTTGTCTACGTGGACGCAAGCATACAAGACTGCAAAGCAGCAACAGCTATCTACTGTCCGTGCAGACCTACCCTGAATCAAACCTCTTGGTTTCAGCTTACGGAACCCCCTTCGTCCTATTGTGCTGAGCGCGTTGCAGTTCAAGAAGCACTCTGCTCTGTGGCCGACATAACTATTCTCCTTGCGGCCCGTGTTGTCGTCCGCACTTACGCTCTTCAAGTTGTCCGGTTGCCACGACGTGTTAGCCGCTGCCCAGCGATTTGTCAGGACATCCACCGACTCGCGGCACGCATCCCGCAGCCAGTACGTATTGAGTGGGTCCCACGGGATTTGCTGACCTATCAAAGCCAGGCAGATTTAGTGACCAGCCTTGTGAATACTCATCACCGCCTCGGCTCCTTCATTTGGACAATTTTACCCTCCTTTCATCAAGAAAGGAAGTCCTCCGGTGCCGTACAGGTGCTCTCATTCCTCCGTGTGCGGTAACCCTCCCCCGCGGTCTTACCCGTGCAGAGGAGGTTGCGCTTAGGAGGATCCGGGTAGGGGTTGCCCTCACACCAGCCATCACTCGGAAGTGGCCTCCGTACCGAGAATTGTTTCCTCGGCCAGGGTGCCCAATATGTAAACACGAGGACATTGAGGCCGACATTCATCTCTCACTGTGGGACTGCCCAGCTCTCAAGCCTACAAGGATCCGGCACCTGATGGTAGCAGGTCTGTCACCAACCAACCCTGCTTGATACATGGCCTGGACGCATGGACAGTGCGGTCGTTCTCTACTGGACTTCATCAGATCAGCTAACCTTTTTTCATTAATTTAATCTCTGCTACATCATTCACCACACCTTCACCCATCGTTGATGCCCTGGGGCAATAAATTCGCTTTAAAAAAAGTCGCCGAAAGTGTACGCGTAATGCGGTTTGCACTATAAAACGCAGGTATGCCATTGTACCTTGCCAGAGGGGCGTCGTCTAGGCAATTTCACTTCCATATGGAAGGTACTATGTAGGCCAAACTGGAAGAAATTTGGATGTCCGGCAGAAAAAGGACACTAAGGCCATCAATATTGCCTCTAGCGGACGGGTAGCGGCCGGTTGTAAAATGTTTAACCCTGCAACCCCGTGCCATCCTCTGTTTGACGAAACGATTTATTTGTATAACCACCACACCTTCCTGCCGAGGGAAATTGTGCAAGCGTCACCGATAACATGGACAGGCGACGATTGCGTCAGCAAGCCGTCTGTGGCTCTATCAAAGAGAAAGCCGATATTCTTGGGGTAGGTTGCACGTGACCATTTTATCGCTTCTTTTTCCTTCTTTCCTCTTGCGAACCAGAGGTTTGATATATATGCTTCGGAACTGATATAAACATTCGTTGAAAGAAGCGTTTGTCCTAACCTCGCCTCGTCCTCTGTAATTACCGTGTCCGCGCTATGCTTCCTCTGTAACAATGAACCAACATGCCCAAGCATAATCCCTCCTGAACTACATTGGCGCACAACTTCACCCACTAAAGGGCGAGTGAGGACCAAGGGAAGTTGTCTCAGATCGCTAGAATGTACGCTTAATCTAGGGGATGTACATGATGAACGAAAAGTAGAGCGATAAATTCTGTGTTGACAAACCCTTAGTGGCTGGGTGTTCTTATTTTCGCGACATATCGCTATGCTTTATAGTTTATGAAGGTTTAACGTCCCAAAGCAACTCTGGCTATGAGGGACACCGTAAGCTGAACAAAATTGAAACGATGGAATAGCGACCAGGCCATCTGCCGTATGCTGCGGCTTGCACAGCAAAGCCTAGATCGCCATTAGTGGTGTGTGCTGGCGGTGTCGTCGGCGTCATTCATATCACGTATCAGTCTTAATGGACACATTTAGCATACCGTGTACCGTGTCACGACCCAGCTGTCAACACATTTGCCCATCCGGCGACCCGACTAAGAAAGGTGCCTCGCTGGGAAAGTACTACCTGCGGAATTTTTTCACGCTGGCTCGATGGCAGTGACCTTCCCTTGGACTTGGTCCCGGAGAAGGACTCCTGGTGCAGCTACCGACGACGAACAGACGACGGGAGAATAAAGGAACGGTGCCTTCGAGTAATTAGCCGTATCCCTCAGAAGCCGGCAGGTCCGGAGAGAGCTCGCCGCAGTTGAGGCGCAGGGCGCCGCAAGGATCACATGTGTTTTTTTTGGGAGACACGGCGCCGCTTGCACAACGCTTGCACCTCTGTAGGAAATAGCAGCTGACTCGCGATTTCTCCTCGCCCGTTTTCACGGGTCGACTCTACAACGAAAGACTCTACTTGCTACGTGCTGTGCAACTTCCTATATTGGAGAAATGTGCCTCGTATTGGATTGGCCACTGCCTGTTGAAAGGGGGGGGGGAACTTAGGTGATTTAAGGAGCGTGCAGAGTGAGACAGAGCGCTCTGGGCCCTGGCGACAGGGCTCATCCAGTCGCTCGACGATGGCACACGTAATATTTGACTGTGTGCTTCTATTAAGAATGTAAATAAGTTTCACCAAAGCGCCAATAAACCCGCTTTTTTCGTTTTCCCAAACGTCAAGTTCCATCTTTCCTCCACCCGAAGGCTCGAACACGCTACCCAACGGAGCCCGGGTTCGAGTTATCCCTCCGTCCACGACAGCTTGTGGCAGCGGTGGAATCTGAAGCTACTAGCGGCAACAACGGTCACATGTGTGGGTGACTGCTTGGCTTTCCTCTGATGTGGACCAGACTTTGAAAGAGGGTTCAATTTTTGAACTGCTAGAGATCTGTGGTGAAATCCTTGAGGTTTGGTATATGCCATTGTTGTCTTGAAAATAGCCTGGACTCAGAACCATCATGGAGCTACAGAAGCTGCACAAGCCGGACTTGTTGCTGTTGTGTGAGGAATTGGGGATTGATTTTTCGGGTGATCTTGAATTTAGGGTTTCTCTTAAACATTTTAATGCAATAAACAAACGGTACGTGATGCAAAATGACATTTTTAATCCTTAAAACTTTCGGGCTGTGACGTTAAGACACAATATTCTACTGTTGAACCGTCTCGTATATTTCACCTATTTATTTTGTGTGAGCAAGCGAAGTCCGGTTTTATGTTATATTTTGCTGCTCTGCTGTGATCGCTTTTCATGCGATGTGAGAGCCCTCTTCTCTTTGTTTTGCTCTGTAATACGCGGAATGTTTGCTCTGTAACTTGTTCAATTTTTTTTACTGCTCCTCTGCACTGCGAATTGTACATGGAAGCTTAGGCCTCGTAACGCGCTATAGGCCTGTTACCTAAGCTTCATCTTTCTTGGTTAGAAAAAAAGGCTTTGATTGATTGATTGATTGATTTATGATTGATTGATACAAAGGGTTTGGCACGAAAACGCGTCATTATTCAGGGAATCCCTGATTTGGGGGCAGATGATGCGTGGCTCAGTGATGCATGGAGCTTCATAGAAAAAAAAGAAAGAGCAGCTCAGACAGCAGAAAGAGCGGGAAAAAGAGGAAAAGAGGCGTGGACGTAAAAGTGAGAATGAAGCAAAAAAACTAGAGAGGGAGATAGCACTGCGTAAGATTGAAATGGAGTTGAGCAAGACGTCGGGCAATTGTCCCCACCAAGTGGTACCTCTTCTGAACAAGGGTATCTCTGTGTATCTTGCAAATTCTCAACCAACGTGCGTGAAACTGTCCTTTAGTAGAGACACTTGGTCTCAGAGGCTACGGACAGTTCCGCCCTGCGAGGCAGCGGTGGTTGTCGCGTGGCTCAGCCAGCAGGACGCGGACAACTACAAGAAGGTCAAAGTGATCAGGGTAGTGTATTCACTAGTGCCCTCACTACCTCATTTCTAGAGCGCCGCCTGGGACGCATGTCAACCTACCGCACATTTCGCTTTGTGGTCAGTACCGCATGAATCGACTGGATTTGGCCCCGCCAAGTTGGTGTACGGAAGGTGACTGCGCTCACCTCTGCGAATGGTACGCAAAGCTTGGGAAGGGCGCGGAGTAGTAGGGTTCGTGTTGACTCTGCTGGATCATCTACATAGGAAGTCGTGGAGGCCAGCATGAAGTCCGCCCGGGCTCGTTCTATTGTCTACTATGATCGGACAGCCCACCCGCTAACGGACGTTTGGTATTGGTGTGAAAGTAATGTTGCTGAGAGCTTCAAGGCAGAATAGGCTCGAAGTACAGTGGGAAGTGCGCATTTACCATGGCGACCTAATGAAGCCTTACGCTCAGAAAGAGGCCACAATGAATATAACGCTGAACCTTCCTGAGGAGCTCGAAGTCAACGTTATCTGTCTAAGCGTAGAGGAAAGCAGCACGCAGGAACTTCTCACGAGGACTGAGCGGAGAGAACTAAAAGAATCTCAGTTGTCGGATCTCGGCGAACTGATATCAGAGTTGGATGACTGCTTCGTAGAAAGGTAGGGCAGTAATTATTTCATTGAGAAGGATATTGAGCTAATTTGCGAGAAGCCACTGCGGTCAAGGTGCTACCGACTCACTCCAAAGCAGAAAGGTACCCTTGGTAGGGAGGTGACACGCATGCTGTAATTCCTAGTAATCAAGCACTCCGAAAGCGAATACGCTTAACCTATGATCTCGATGGAAGTTCTGGGCAAAGATCTAAGGCATAGAATAGATTAACGGAAGTTAAATGACCTCATCAAGGATAAAGTGTACCCGATACCCAATATCGAGGAGAGATTGGAAAAGTTCAATCGAGCAGCCCATATAACTACGCTAGACCTTACTCGATGGTACTGGCACTTGCCGCTCAATGAGCGCGCCAGCAGATACGCAGCTTGGCGTATACTCCACAATGCTGTGCCAAATGATAAAGGAATCCACGAATAACCCACAATCCCCAATCAGAAGGCAAGAAGTCCTTCCCCCATAACGGTAACAAGCTCCTGCTAGTCCGCCATGCGCCTGAGGTCGCAGCCAGTGTAGGGCTGTTGAACTGTAGGGCCCATTCTCGAAAGAGAAAATGCGCTGTATTCAAATTTATCTCTCTCTTAAAGTGCAGAGTAAATTTATTTTCTGACCATTTTTGTCGCGTTAAAGAGGCACTCTTTAGCAGCATCGAATTCAATAGAGCTATTCAGCGACTAGTTAAGAATTGCCTTGTTGGAGTGAAATTTTATCTTTTCTTCACTTTCTAAGAATTACTTAAATTTGTCGTTCGATGAAGCATCTGCTGAAATGCAGTGCAATATTTAACTGTCTAGACTCAGAGAAGTTTTAACGACTTCGCCTAAAGTGCTGCGATGTTCTTGTTGAACCACGCAACATCCGCGGATAACTCATTTCAAATTGGATGCAGTCCACCGCAATAAAGTTAAAAACTAAACTGTTCCTGCACTTAGTGAACTTTAAATTACGTACTGAACAGTACTGTACAAGCTAGTATTGCGAGGGGAATGTGGCCAGCAACTTGCCATTCCTGAACCATATCAAGCACCTGACAGATGAACTCCTTCCCGAACCGCCACCACAAGCACACCTTCTCGTCGCAATACTCCACTCACTGCCACTCATGCAATAGCGCCCCCCCTCCCCATTCCACTACATGTGTGAGGGCCTTAAACTATCCCGGCAACCGCCTACACCCACTCCATCACATCATGGGAAGCTGCTATATATAAAGCTCTGGCCTGGGCGTCCCGCAGCAGTTTATCGCGCTGGCCTGCAGGGTAGCGGAAGCTATCGCAGTCCTGTACTGAGGACCCCGCTCCCGACGACCGGTCTCCAAGCCAGTCTTTCTAAAATAGAGTTCTGCACCACCACCTCCGCTACGGCGCACGCCAGAAACACATTGTAAGCACGCTCCTTTCGGCTAAGACTTGGTATAGCGCCGAAGGCATGTGCCACATCTACAATTGCCCTGTTCAACGCATGCTTGCGCCCGTCCCGTCTCGCTTGTTATGTGTTCTCTTTTTCGGTGCTACAACCCTTTTCTGGAAACATGCAGCAATTAGCCCCCCAACAAGTATTACTAAGATAAGTTTAAAGTTCAAACAATTTGGCACAGCCACCGCGGTTCCAGTTCTACTGTTAACGTCCTTGCGCTTCCTTTAAATTGAGATGCCTGCATTTATGTTCACAAAACGGCGAAAATTGGGCTTAGTAGGTGCTTCATGGTGGTTCAACGCGCTTAACTTTCAAAAAAAGAAAACACAAAACAACACAGTTGCGCGGAGGTTGCGAATCGGTGAGCAAAGCTTTGTGGCCTAACCAATTAAGGTTTAAAGACAGTGTGCGGAGTACTGTATATATATATATATATTTATATATATATATATATATATATATATATATATATATATATATATATATATATATATATATATATATATATATATATATATATATATATATATATATATATATATATATATATATATAGTTGAAACCTGGGCCCGAATTACGGAACTCGCTCTAAAGTTGTAGAGCGTTACGTCAAAATGACGACAGCATGACGACAAGGCTAGACGTCAACGCGTGACGGAACGCGGAATCAACCAATGGCTAGTAGGGTGCCGCCCCGGAAGCGCTTATTTGAACGACAAGAGGCCAATTTGCACGGCAAGGGGCCGTATGCTAACTTTTTTATAAGAATACGCAGTGAATAAAATAAACATTGTTTTATTCTTTCATAAAAGTGTATTTCACTCTCACTGCCATGAAGTAAAACAAGAAGGACATTCACTTTTGCAAATAACTGCTTTCGTGGGTAAGTTTTGTTGCCATGAGGGCGCGCTGGCAGATGTAAACACTGAACATGGCGGCCTTCTAAAAAACAGCTGATCCCACGGCTAGTTCCTGCTTTTTTAGGCGTCGTCTGAAATCAAGGTTCTATTTGGTTGTCCAAAGTGAGCGGATAACAATTATCGAAGCCAGTGAAGGTCACGGGCCTCCAGAAAGGAACCTGCACGAAACGTCGGGCCCGAAAATCGACGAAGACAACTTGAGGTAAGCCTGTGTTATTGGTTTAAAGATGCCACATGCCAAGCATATGATTTGGGTTCTGTTTCTTTCACTTTAGCAAATACAAGGCGTCCACGAAGCACGGCTTGTTGGATAAAATCAACTTTTTTGGCTTCATAAACGTCTGGCACAAATGATTCAGTTGGGAAGGAGCAAGAACCAAGCAAGGCGGTTGGGCGCACGCTAACAACCTTGCTCGTTTTCGGTCGTTCTTGGCTGTGCTATAAGTTGCTGCAGCGCAGCACACGCATATGTTCCTGTAAAAACATATTAGCCCGAACTCAGAGCAAAGGTTTTTCCCTGTTATTCCCTGCTTTCGAAAAGCGGAACAGAAACTATTCCCTGTTTGTTTTCCCCGCTGTGTTCGCTGCTGCAATTCTCTAAGCGGGAATTATAGTCTCGAAATGGCGCCAACACGAAGAATGCCGAGCGAGCAAGAGCTAATCGTAATAGAGTCTATGAAGAGCCATCCGCTCTTGGCTCGGGCTTCTGCCGACCTAACAAACTCATACACAGCTGTTGAAAAGCGCGAGCTGTGGATCCAGCTTGCGTCGATTCTCAACAACAAGGGGTCGGCCGTTTAAAAACATGATGTCTTTGCCTTGCGCCTTGCTAGCACTGTTTATTCCATCTGTGGTGTATTTTAGTCTCGGAGGAGGTGCAGGAATGCATAGACAAGTGGTTGAGCATTATTGATTGCTTCTCTTTTGCTAGTGCTCTTTTAGTTTCATGGTTTGCCAGTACCAATCAGCCGCACCTTTTACCCTGTTACAGCAGAGGAGATGAACGGGGAGCCTCAGCAAGTTGTCGACAAGACACACGGAGCCCCACAGACCGTGAGTTGGCTTTCCATTATTCAAGCTCCATACTACCCTTTCTGGCAGCTGATTGAAAGTAATAGCACTATACTCTCTGGCAGCATTTGCAGCAGTAGCCAAAATACTGCAGAGATTCTACAGTACACACAAAACTATCTCTCTCTGGCTTTGCCACGCAGTGCAGAATGTTTATTTCTCTTGGAGTGAGGCTGTGACATCTCCTAGCAGTCTAGCAAATGTGCACATGAAATATGCTACTACAATGCTGCCCAAGATTGCTGTCCTGTATATTTATGTCAAGTCCTCTAACACATTGTACCAAATGTTTTGCGTATTCCACCACGTGACGAGCACATTTTCTTTCCCGACAGCTACACCGATGCCCTCGCCGCAGCCCTCACAGCAGCACACACCAGAGCCCCCACTGCAGCCCTCAACACGTGCCACGCCTAGCCTTCTTGGGAAGCGACGGCGAGACGATGGGGCCAATAAGGTGCTGCGCCAGATGCTGTATGAATCGCATCGTTTGGATTCCCTTACTGACGCCCGGAACCGCCAGGACGCTGCTTTTCAGCAAAGCATGCTGGAGGTGTGTACTCGCTGCGCACACTGCACTTTGAAGAGTCGAAGCCGTCACCTGAAGCATAAATATCAGTGCTCTCTTTTGAGCACCTCTACTTCTGTTTTGACGCCTCTTGTGGGAGGTGGTTGGGACAGCTGAGTTTATGAAACTGACACGAGTCTTCTACAGCCATACTTTGTCCAAAATATCTCAGCACCTGAAATTTTACATAAAGCTTAAGCGAGATCTCAAAATTGGTTGTCAGTAATAATTTGTAATTGGAAGTATTTTTACATGCAGGCCATATGGGAGGTGACAGATGCTGTGCAGGCGTCAAATGGTCAGCAAGAGCTGCTCATCCAGAATGTGAACCTACTGACGCTAATATTACAAAAGCAGCTTGAGCCACCTACACCACATTGAATTGTTCATATTTATGTCATTATTTGCTTGTTTTTATTTTTATGAAAGAACCTCTTCATATGTTTATATTTATTCAAGAACATTATTTACTTCTCTGCCAGGTGCAGACTCATTGAACTATTTTTAGTTTGCTTGTTAAAATTTCTGTTTTATGTGTTTGTTTATTTACATTGTCTGCTTCTCTGTCAGGTTTCTGTTTTTGTATTTATTCAAGATCATCTCTGTCATGTGCCATAGCATCATTTTTTTATTTCTTGTAAGCTCTGCAGGCCCGGATGCTTCACACTGTTTATTTTCTTCCAGTTATGTAATTTAAGCTCTGCCAGGTGTGAAAGCCTCCTATACTCTTTTATTTTCCATTCCTTTCAAATGTTTACCTGCAGCTGTGGCAGGTGCACAAGGTGCAATTTCTAGTGCTTGTTTTCTTTCATTGCAATATGTGGGCAAGTGCAATATGTGGGGCAAAGTTGTTCTGAAGTGACTGTAGTTATGAAGGGCATCATAATATGGGGATTCTGGATAAATTTTGAACACTTCGATTTTGTGTCTGTTAAGGTTGTTTGCATGTTCCTGAGTCGTTTTTTTTTTCGCATTACTTTTCCTGCTTTTCTGTAAAGTGTCCATTGTGTGCATTGTAACATGTTCTATCCTCAGTAGACCCGAGGAAAAATGAGGCTTGCCAGCATTCGTCCAAAGTCGCTTCTGAACTAGTGTTGAATGCAGGCAAAAAAAAATTTGGCGGATGCTTGAGCTCCGCCTTTAAAGGTATGATACAACAATGTTAATATCTCTCGTTTGTGGATCCCTTTACAACTTCAAACGCAGCCATGTTGGCATCATCGTCTGTGATACTCGTGTGTCTTTTACACGTAACATGATTTTTTAGTCCAGTAAAATCTACGAAGAGCAATGTCTTGTGTAGCACTTGCTGTGCATTCCACCAGTTATGCAATGTGTTTCAGAAAACTGCAAACCAGGGCTGCATCGGGCCTACAAGTCTGCACAACATGCCAAACCTGTGATTACTAGCATTCAAGCTGGCAGTCAAGATGAAGCTTTTTTTTTAAGGGGCAAACAGCGTGTAAGACTTAGACGGAAAGCAAAGAAAACATAGGACGAGTGCTCATCCTGTGTTTTCTGTGCTTTCCGGCTATGTCTTTCGCACTGTTCGCCTTAAAAATGTACAGCCAACTTGCCCGTTTGGCCAGAGTGTAAGATACAACTGTTATTGTGCAATCTCTGCGCAGCACTCGACAAGGCATATGCAAATCACTGTTGATGCTGCATGCTTTTGTTTCCCTGCTGTGTGTTACAGTTGGCAAACTAGTATGAACAGCTGTGGCGAAAAAAATTATTGTGACCAATGAATAAACGTGGTGCAAAAACAAACGCTTTACTGGTTCCTAGCAGTCTCCACACCACACTTTTCCCTCGTGCACATTCATCAAACACATAGTTACAGCAAGCAACTGTTTGCCTAAGTGGGCAGGTCGACGTAAGCAATGGCGAAAGACGGTGTACAAGGATGCATTTCACTTGTTGGACGAGCTGTTTCGGCGTGTATTTCGACTTGAGAAGGAGAAAGTGCAGTAGCTGTGCGGCAAGCTTGCTGATGCACTGAAAGGCGTACTGGTGACCACTGCCGGTGGAGCAGCAGTTGGTGTGTGCACTTCATATCTTGACACTGGAGGCTTTCAAGCACACGTAAGAAAAAGTAATTTACAAATGCTGGAATGTGGCTACCAGTGGCCAAGGGAATCATATCACACAGGGGCTCGCGCACTAACACAGGGCAATGGCACTGCCCGTAGCAAGAGTGGCTACGACAACTCGCCACGCCAGCACGGCGAGTCATTGCAGCCACAGCTGCCAGATGGTCTAGGGCTTACTGCCGGTGGTGCTGCTGTTGCTGCTGCTGCTGCCGCTGTCGCCGCACCATCTGCAGGTGTGCTTGCCTCTGCGGACGGGTTGTGCCAAAGAGGCCAATTATACGGTCTCGCATGGCTCTACCACGCAGGTAGATCATGCGGGATCCTGTCCCCGCCAAGTACCCGGCAAGCAGAGGTGGTCCATTGTTGTCAGGGTCATCAGTAGTGTCGTCTTCGTCTGCAGCCAGGGCTTCTTCAGGACAGATGTTGTGCAACGCAGCACACGCTGCAATGATGACCACCGCCCGCTCCGGCTCGTAGTGGAGTGTCCGGTACCTTTGAAGGCACCGGAAGCGGCTTTTGAGAACACCAATGCAGCGTTCCACAACACATCGCATTGAGGCGTGTGCTGCGTTGTACGGCCCTTCTGCAGTGTTTGCACCAGGATGCCCTGACATTGGTGTGAGCAGCCACGGCTCCAGTGGATATCCACTGTCTCCTGCACGACCAAAATTTGTAGTGAAGTGTGTTGTTGCCTATGTAATAAATGATTCATATCAAGCAGCTCAAAGCCAGTATGCTGAACCAGAATTCATAGGCATGCAGAATATTCATGACTAAGGGGTACCTCTGTAAGCACAGCCTTCTAGGTTAATGATGTACTGTGATATCTTACACGACAATAACGATGTGCACACCTCTTCTGCTTTGATGTTTTACGCTTGAAATACGATTCACTTTATAACAATGTTTCTTGTGCCTCTGCACCAGCAGTAACAGTAAATACACAAAAATAAATACGATACATCATATTGTTGCATGTCATCCATGTTATAACCCGCCTCTTTTAGGTATGAGCCACTGCTGTAGCTTAATACGTGCTGTCGAAGTGCTGCTTACCCAGAAGAAACTCTCCATCCTCCAGCAGCCCGTGCTCCACCTTCCGACGCAGCCGTGAGTAGCGCCAAGAAAAGGCATCGTGACAAGACCCCGGGCAGCGAGGGTCGACCGCAAGGATCTTCATGTCTGCGTCGCAGATCTGCGAGAAACACAGGCAGACAATCTTGGACGTGAACTTCCACTGTCGAGGTCGCGGCTTTCGAACCCATGCGGTCAGAAAGCCAGTCTACTCACGATCATGGTGTTCATCGCATAGTATCCTTTGCGGCTCCAGAATGCTGCCCGGTTTGCTGGGTCTCCCCGCGGCGCTTTTATGGCAATCAGCGGGCCGTCGACGCAGCCGACGACGCCTGGGATGGTGCCGCGGGGAAGGAAGGTCGCCTTCGCTGCCGCTTTTTCCTCGGGGTGCGCCGGGAAACGCACCCATCCCTTCTGTGCGCCGACTTTGCAGATGGCCTCAGCCACACGCCGCACGCACTTGCTCACCGTCGGTTGTGCGAGGCCGACGGTCTGCTCGTTGCCGACGCACACTTGAAAGCCCCCGGAGGCAAAAAAAAACGGAGCGCACAGCACCTGCCGCCGCACCGACAAAACGCTCGTCCGTACGCCTCGCAGTTCGTCTGCAAGTTCGCCGCACAACCACTCCACTTTCTCCTTATCGAGTCGAAATAACCGACGGAACAGCTCGTCCTCGTACACCGTCCTTCGTCGTTGCTGGCGCCGACGTTGCCGCCTCCGCCACCAATAAACAGCAGACGACGCCGCCGCCATTTTCCCTCTAAAACTCTGTAGACCGACTCTTCGCGGTCGCAAAAAACAGTCTAAAACCGCGGGCATAATTAGGTGTTCAACGTCATGCGTTTTTTCTTGTCCGTGACGCCATTGCAGCTTCCCGTGACGCAACTTTTCAAAATGGCGCCGGCGACCAATAGGAGCGGGCATTTTAGAGCGCTCTCAATTGTAGAGCGGTCGGAGCGAGTTCCGTAATCCGGGCCCTGTTCACCATTTCCGAAGAAAACTATGTGAAGCCTTGAAAGCTCTCAGGCTTGAATACGAAGGAGCGTTCAGTATATATATATATATATATATATATATATATATATATATATTATATATATATATATATATATATATATATATATAGTTGAAACCTGTTCACCATTTCCGAAGAAAACTATGTGAAGCCTTGAAAGCTCTCAGGCTTGAATACGAAGGAGCGTTCGCACAAACAGGTACATTCGCAAAGTACAATCGCCACTAGTGGGTGCAAATAACCCCAACACTCGTGCGCAATTTCACGGGAATGTGCAGGAGCTCCATATTGAGCGAGAAGAAACGCAAAGGTTGAGAATAATTTACCCGGCTTTTCATTTTTTTAGATGTGCTTCCTTTGGAGCACCCCCACAGCAAGGAAATCGAGCTCGAGTTATCACGTGTTTAATATTAAATAAATCGGCATAAATGTTCACACATTCAGGCACGCAATCGCGCCAGCAGAATATAGCGCTGATTATTGCAGCAGGCCTGCGGTGGCACACCGCAGGCGCTCCGCCCCGTACTGCTCTCTGCAACGGGCTCAGTCTGGGTACTGCGCGACGTGAGGTCTGGGTCCCAGTCGCGGCAGCCTTTGACCAGGGACACAAGAGCCGGCCTTGGACGCATCGTGCTGTACCTGCGTCAGATGCGGTGTTGACTATCAGCGCATATACAACACTGAAAGCTAAATTCGCTTAACCTCGTTTTCAATGGCAAGACTGAGCAACGTATTCATAAAGTTTGCGTAAGTAGAAAAATGACTCTCTAAGGTTAGAAAGAAGTAAAAAGGAACTGGAGGATGCTTAAGCTTCGTCTTTAAGAGTGAGACGCGACAGCGTGTTGCAGCGTTGCAAAGGAGTGCATATATAATTGGTTTTTTTTAAGGAAAGGAAATGGCGCAGTATCTGTCTCATATATCGTTGGACACATGAACCGCGCCTTAAGGGAAGGGATAAGAGAGGGAAAGAAGAAAGGAAGAATTAAGTGCCGTAGTGGAGGGCTCCGGAAATTTTTTCGAGCACCTGGGGATCTTTAACGTGCACTGACATCGCAAAGCACACGGGTGCCTTAGTGCAAGGAACACCATTGCCCGTTCGGCGTGACGCGCGGCCCGTTGGACAATTTAAGGAAAAGACGCCTGTCTCCCATATCTCGGTAGACACAAGAACCGGGCCATAAGGGAAAAAAACTGAAATGAAAATTTCCTCTAAAGAAAGGAAATGACGCCTGTCTCACAATTCTCGCTGGACACTCTTACCGCGCCGTAAGGGAAGGATGAGGAGGAGGAGTTTTCGCTCACGGCCAACGCCGCCGACGCCGACACCGGCTTTTCTGCTAGACGAGCTCCTTACCGCTGTCGCTTTAAAAAGCGCACGTTTCTATCCTTTCCCTTAGGCGAAGCAAGCACGACCCTCGTGTGTCCCACATCGTTCCCCGGTGGCGCACAGAATATTATAGATCTGTATCGCATGGCTGTTCATCATCAGCCTGACTGCGCCCACTCCAGGTCAAAGGCCTCTCCCATATTTCTCCAATTAACTCTTTCCAGTGCCAGCGGCAGCGACCCAAAACCTCGCAACTTCCTAATCTCATCCGCCTTGGTCACTTTTTTCTGCTCCCTGCAATGCGCATGTCTTCCCTTGGAATCTAGGCTGCTACCATTAAAGACTATCAGTTATCTTGCCTTCACATTGCATGCCCTGCCCAAGCACATTTCTTCCTCTTGATTTCGAATAGGATGTAATTGACGCGTGTTTGATCCCTGATCCAATCTGGTCTCTTCCTGTCTCTTAACGTTACATCTATTATTTTTCTTTCCACAGCTTTCCATATCCTTTTTCGTTGACCTCCATGTTTCTGCCCCATAGGTGAGTACCGGTATGATACAGCTGTTATACACTTTTCTCATGAGGGATTTTGGCCAACCGCCATTCATGGTCTAAAATAATGCGCTCCGAGCCATTCTGATACCTTTTGTTATTTCACGCTCGTGATCCGGATATGAGGTGACTGCCTGCAGTAAGTATTCCTTTACTACTTGCGGCACCTCGCTGCCGATTGTAAACTGCTGTTTCCTTGCGAATGTGTTGAAAATTACTTTGCTTTTCCGCGTCGACACAGTCCAAGAATACGTCCAAACTAAAGGTGTAATATGCTCACCGAATAAATCCGAGCTACTCATCATTCGGAAGAAACGCAGGGAGCCAAGACAGGACGCATTCGCCGACACCATACACATCACTCTCAACGGCAACAGTATACCGAAGGTCAAGGCTGTCAGTGTCCTTGGCATGCTGGTACAAAATAATGCGCACAATACGGAGGCTATTGAGCTGCTGCAAACATCATCTAAAGAGATTGGCGGGCTGATTAAGAGAATTGCTACGAGACACGGCGGCATGAAGGAGCCCGACCTGTGTAGGCTCACACAAGCATTTCTCTTAACCAAAATCACATACTCATTTTCGTATTACGTTAGTCGGCAAAAGGACCGGGAGGCAACTGATAGCGTCATTCGTGGTGTTAACAAGGCGGCGCTGGGTATACCCAGTTTTTCCAGAAACAACAAGCTACTAGAACATAATCGCCTCGACAAGCAAATTGAGGAAAATAAAACCGCTCAAAGAGAAGGCCTGTCGAGAACGGATTCAAGGCGATACATCCTAGGGGAGCTTGGTATATGGCCTGTTGGCATGGCAACTGAGCTCACAGTCCTTCCCGAAGGCAGTCGCCTGAAGCTCAAGATCAAACCTTTAGCCAAACACATGCTACCGGGACGACATGAGGACATACGAATTGCCCGGGTGGAGGCCATAGACAAACAGTATGCGGATGACCTCTTTGTTGTGTATGTGGAACGCGACCAATTAAGGCCCTGCCAGGTATACGGTCTGTGTGATTACGCCTCATTTCAAAATTGTCAAAACATTCTGGCCCCCTCTATCAAAGAGGCAGAGGAGGCAGCCATATCACTGGCCATCAAGGTTCACGGCACGAATACAAGACATTAGTGACTCAAAATACGCGACCACCGGTCATCAAAGGGGCAGTGTGGGTAAATTCACCGCGTCCCTACTCAGAAATTACACACCTCCATCCACCATCAACCTTGTGTGGGTGCCGGCCCACTCCGGCTGCTCACGAAACGAGAAGGCGGACGAATATACCCGAGGGCTAAACAACCGGGTCGTCTGTACGACAACACGCCACAACATACAACGAGGTTACAAACATGTATAAGGAAAACTGACCCCCACACCCATATCTTACCAGGGCACACGCCACGGCTCTCCGAAGAGCTCAGACAAGTATAATGAGCCCATATCGATTAGCCTTAATTAGAAAAGGTGAAGTTATTCCTGTTTGCCAAATTTGTGGAAAACACCTACCCGCAGATGATGGCCGTATTCTCTGGGGATGCGAGAGAAATACACCCCCCAGAAAGCTCCTGCCATATCCCTCCGCTGATAGCTGGATAAAGACCATACGCAGTGAAACCAAACAAGTACAAGCCAAGATTGCAGATTGGATCCTCGAGATCGCCCCTTCATGGAGGCCACCTGGGCCGAAAGTGGGCTGAAGACGATAGAAAAGCCTAATAAAGTTTGTTCCTCCTCCTCCTCTTTTTTCCTTAAGGCGCCGTTCAGGTGTAGACCGAGATATGCGAGGCAGGCATCACTTCCTTTCGTTAAAACAAACGTTTAAACTGAAATGAACCCGCCGCGGTGGCTCAGTTGTTAGGGGGCTCGACTACTGATCCGGAGTTTCCGAGTTCGAGCCCGACCGCGGCGGCTGCGTTTTTATGGAGGAAAAATGCTAAGGCGGCCGCGTGCTGTGCGATGTCAGTGCCCCGTTAAAAATCCCCAGGTGGTCGAAATTATTCCGGAGTCCTCCACTACGGCACCTCTTCTTCCTTTCTTCTTTCACTCGCTCCTTTCCGCCTTCCCTTAAGGCGCGATTGAAGTGTCCAACGATATATGAGACAGATCCTGCGCCATTTTCTATCCCCAAAAACCAATTATTATTATTATTATTAAACAAATGAAATTGGTTGTTGGGGAAAGTAAATGACGCGGTATCTGTCTCACTTCTCGGCGGACACCTTAACCGCGCCTTAAGAGAAGGGTAAAGGAGAGACTGAAATAAGAAAGGTAGAAAGAGGTGCCGTAGTGGAGGGTTCAGGAATAAGTTCGAAGACCTGGAAATCTTTAACGTGCACTGACATAGCGCAGTACACGGGCGCTTTTGCGTTTCGCCTCCATTGACGAGCGGCCACCGCGGTCGGGTTCGAACCCGAGTGCTCCGGATAAGTAGCCGGGCGCACTAACCACTAAGCCACCGCGGTGGGTACAAAAAAAACAATTTTCATCACATTTTCCTTCCCTTACGGAGCAGTCCGGGTGTCCACCGAGATATGTGAGACAGGCGTCATTTCCTTTCCTTAAAACCAGTTTTCAGTTGAGATCATCGCCGTTGCCGCCTACATGCCAATCATCATCGGCTAATGGCTTACCGCCGCTCGCTGGCATCAAGGGTCAATATTGACATTGTTAAGTGCCCGTATTGGGGCTGTATGTGCCGTGCTGACCTGTACCACCTAGTTTGGCATTGTTCAGAGTTCCGCATGGGACGCGACGACCTTGTCGCCAAGCACGCTTTTTCCCAATGATGGCGAGGAATTTCGATTATTGACCAGAGCCGGAGCGAACGGCTTCTGGGAAGATATCGTCGAATATGCCAAGTGGCCTCTACAAAGCAGTGTAAACTGTGGCTAGACCACATGTGCCGTCCCTTCATGTATCAATAGACCCCTACTCTTCGCTTCCTTAACATTCCAATTCCCCAAAGAACGGCCTTGAGCCTCCCCTTTCTAAAGGACCAGCTTATTCGTTCATTTTCTTTCCCTTACGGGCGCTTCAGGTCTCAACCGAGGTCCAACGGGCAACACGTCGCGTCGAACGGGCGATGACTTTCCGGTGGACCCCTTGGCAACGCTACAACATGCTGTCGCGTCCCGCTCTTAAAGCCGAAGCTTAAGCGTCCTGCAATTTTTTTTTCCTGTTCGTCATTTTTGTTTTTTACGTTTTGTTGTTTTCTGTTTTTTAAGTTGTTTAGTTTTTTATATCATTACATATTCGTGGCTTAAGAACTGTTGCTTAATCAACTTTTGCATTTTTGTTTTATTTACCTCACAATAAACAGTTCTTGCGGACAACTTCCGTCTACATCTTCCGTTTACAGCTTCCGTCCACGCCAGTCATGAGCAAAAGAAAGGCTTCCGCCTTAAAATACTTGTCAGAGTACAATAGTGCATGCGGGCTGCTCTAACTGGGCGCCGAAGGCACTGCAACACAGATCGAAAAGAGCGGAGAAGCCAAGTAGGTAGACGTGCGCGAAATAGAAAAACGCAGCCATGATATTTTTCTGTCAGGTTTGCTCGATCATAAAATATGTGTAAATAGGCTTGTGCCACGAGGTAATTACGTGGTTTGAAAGATTGTAGAAAGCTGCCGCAGCTGGCTATTCTTTTCTTTCTTCGTTGTAACGAATGTAAACGGCTGTGGCGCTACAGCGTCCAATTTATACCAGACTCTCCAACAAATAGTTAGGAGTGCCTGAACCGACATTTGACTCCTCTCTCTCTCTCTCTCTTTCTACCGCGCAATTGGCAGAACATTAGCTTGAATGTGTATTTCCTTGACAACGCTTGCGTCTCGATGATAGCGATGAGTAAAAGTTACGGAATGGCGAACGTGACGAGGTACTGAGTGATAGTTGCATCGTACACTGTCGACTATCGTGAACTCTTTTCTACGTGAAGATATAGAAGCCAATTCCGCCCATGGCGTTCATATCGTACCTATTTTCGGAGGCATCTAAGGCGGCACCGGCGTCGCGCTGCCCGGGTTGCGGCGTAGGCGCGGGGGTGGGCGAACGCAGCAGCTCCAACGGCGTCCAGGACTGCAGACCATAGAGCAGTAAAGATGGCCTTGCGGAACTGCCCGTTCGGTGGCGGAGTCCGTTCCGAGGCTAGCGGTGACGATGCTCCTCGGGGCGACCTGGAACTCGATGGCCGGCTCATTGCGTCGAACACAACCGGCGTCCGGCAGGAGGTGCATCGGCGTCGCGCTGTCTGGGTCGTGGTGTAGCTGCTGGTGGGGATGAAGGAAGCAGCTCGGCCAACGACCATGGCTGGAGACTTGAGCGCAGAGCTTGCCGACGTCATGAGCTCCCCTTGCCGCAGCGTATCCTGGTTGAGACAGCGGCGCCGAATGAGATTCTCGCCGGAGCTGCATGGCACCTGACAATTGGGTCATGGCGTCGCACGCGCAGCTGGTTTGGAACGACGAACGCTCGCGGCGATGAAGATGATGATGATGAGCTGATTCTTAATGGAACATATCCACGGCGGGGATCGCAGCGCCGATGATAAGTTGGCACTTCTTCCACTTCTACGGGTGAACGACAACGGGAGGAGGAAGAAAAATGAGAGATAAAGAAAAAAAGGGAAGGCAGGTGTTGTGCGGCGCCCTCTAGGGTCGACACATCAATTCAGTTGACCTTTTATGTCCTGATTTCACCGCTTAGCAAATTCTGCGAATGTGGTCGAATAACCATGATGCTGTAGGCGTGGAGCCTTGTGATTGGCGGCTGCTTGTTCGTTGTCTCAATAAAAGTGTGGGGAAAGGGCACGCGCCCGACTTTTTCCTGGTCGAAACTGCGGTGGTGGTGGTGAAAAACTTTATAAAGTAGAGCAAGCCTTAATTGTTACATCCTAGTGATGGGATTGCTCTTGGATGCGTGTCGTCACCGGAAGGTGATGCTTCTCAGCGACTTCCAAAGCCCAGTCCACTAGCTGCCGTTGGGCAGCCGGGTCAGAACTGGAGACCGCAGCCTCCCATCGCTCGAGGTCTGTGAGTTGCCAATCGGCTGGTGGAAGGAGCTCAGAGCAAGAATAAAGAATGTGTGCAAAATGCGCTTTCGGAGCGCCGTAGAGGGTGCATACTGGCGTGAACAGTTCCAGGTGAACCGGGGCTAAGTGGGCAGGGGAAAGGAAGGTGCGGGATTGTAGCTGTCGCCACGCCACCCGCTGCAATTTAGTAAGAGACTTGTGCGGAGGGGGATACGTTAGCCCTTGTTCACGGTAGTGTAGAGTGATCTCGTGATACGCGACTATTCGATCTCGAGCGTCTCCCCAGGCGTCGGCGGCTCCTGCTCGGCTGATGAAACCTCGAGCAAAAGAATGAGCCGGGACCCAGAGAAGCTGAATAGGTCGGGTAGGGGCTGGAGACCGGCTTCGAAGCCGGAAAGAGGGTTCGGAGATGCGGCCTTTCGTAAAGTTACGGACCGCAGTCTTTGAGTCGCTGAAAATGTGGGTCGCCGATGTAGTAGCGACGGCTAAGGCTACAGCTGCCTCCTCCGCTTCCGCAGGATTGGAGGCAATGACAGTGCCTGCCGTAATAGGGGTGTACGAATTGGACACTACCGCCAGGGCAAAGGTGGAAGAGGAGGTGTAAGAAGCTGCGTCGACGTAGACGCTCTCCGGCTGTGGGCCATAGTGTTTGTGTAGGGCTGCAGCCCGACGAGCCGCGTGATGCTCGGAATGAATGCTCTTGGGGAGGGGGTGAATGGTGATGAGGACCCGTGTGCGGTGTGGGAGGGAGAAGGTGTGGGTATAATAGCCAGGGGGGTGTAGGCCAATGGCGTCAAGAATGTGACGGCCGGCTAGGCTGGATGAGAGCCGATCAAGTTGGGCAGATCGTTGGGCCTCGGTGAGCTCGGCGAGGGTGTTGTGTACGCCCATCTTAAGAAGGCGTTCATTCGACGTGTGCTGGGGGAGGTTGAGGGCCGTCTTGTACGCCTGACGGATGAGGCAGTTGACTTTGTTCTCCTCTGCTCGGGAGAGGAAGAGATAGGGCAGGGAGTATACTACCCGGCTAAGGACGAAAGCCTGGATCAGGCGGTGGAGGTCGTGTTCCCGCATGCCTCGGTGTTTGTTAGCGATTCATCTGATGAGGCGAACGGTTTGTTGAACGGTAGCAGTGAGCTTGGTGATTGTGGCAGTGTTCTTGCCATTGTTCTGGAGAACCATCCCCAGGGTGCGAACTTTGTCTACCTCTGGTATGCGGGTGGCATCAATGGTGACATCGATGGCAGGTGGGGGACTTTTGTCCAGTCTTCCCCGAGAGGGGCGAAGTACCAGAAGTTCCGATTTTGTAGGAGAGCATGCAAGGCCGACCTGATGGGCATAGGAGGTCACCACATCTGCCACCGCTTGTAGCGTCTCTTCAATGGTGCCGACATTACCCGTGGAGGTCCACAGGGTGAAGTCGTCGGCATATAAAGAGTGCGAGAGGGCGGGAATAGTTGAAAGAGCCTTTGCCATGGGGATGAGAGTTATATTAAATACGTCGGTAGCCGAGGTACCCCTCAGGGATCGGTACTCTCAAAACTGCGGAGTGGCGTTCTTTAGTGGCGTTCTTTAGTGGACGCCGGGTCTCACCTGGCTGACTTGAAAGGTGTAAGTACACCACACCACTCCTGGGATGTTAACGGGAAGGGTGTTCGAGTTGGCTACCCTGCACTGCGAAGAGGGATGAGGGGATCGAAAAGAGAAAAAGAGAAGGGGCAAGGGTCACTGTCAAGAGTGGTCTCTCTAGCCCACGACCGGCTTTATTACTAAAGCCGGTTGTGCTCTTGCAAGTCACTCTCAGTAAGCATAACAGTGCCTTTTCGACCTTGAGGGCAGTCGATTGCTGTGTCCACTATTCCAGGACCTGGTCCTTGTTAAAGGGGGAAGATCAAGGGGGTACAGGGCACAACGCAGCGTACGCCTTTCGGTCCCCAAAGTAGGACACTCAGACACTCACACAGAAGATGCCCCCCCCCCGCGAATTGTCTCTTCGCAGCCACATCTTTCCGCCATCCCAATCCGGAACGTGTAGCGCTTTGTAAATGCAGCACCGAGCGATAAACGCAAAGCAATGTTTCTTTGCGACGCACTCTATTGTGCGGAATACGAAGGCGCAGTCCAGGGTGCAATGCCCTATGGTGATGGTTGAAAAACGCTTCGTCCATTGACTCAGGGAGACAGTTATGGTCCCTTCCTTTCCTCAGAATCATTGCAGTCTAGAACGTTGAAAACGCCATTGAACACAATGAACTCCGACAGCCTACCGAAACCGAGGTGAGCGCTCGGTTACTGTATACCCGCCGTGTCTCAGCGGTTTAGTTGTCTAAGTGGTCTACTGAGGGGGAGTACCCGGGTTCGAACCCGACCTCGGCGGCCGCGTTTCGATGAAATTGAAATTGATTGTTGGGGAAAAAATGACGCAGTAACCGTCTCACATATCTTCGTTGACACCCTAACCGCGCCTTAAGAGAAGGGTAAGGATGGGAGTGAAAGAAGAAAGGAAGAAAGAGTTGCCCAAAATGGAGGTCTCCGGAATAATTTCGACCACCTGGGGGTCTTTAACGTTCACTTACATCTTTGAAGATCACCAGGTGGTCTAAATTCTCCCCAGCCCTCCACTATGACACCTCTTCGTTTCTTCTTTCACTCCTGACCCGCCGCGGTGGCTCAGGGGCTAGGACGCTCGACTACTGATCTGGAGTTCCCAGGTTCGAACCCGACAGCGGCGGCTCCGTTTTTTATGAAGGAAAAACGCTAAAGCCCCAACTCAATGGGCACATCCTACGCGTACGCGCAGAGCGCCTGTGCGCCCAGCGCCGCGTCGCGACGGGCGTCGCAAGTGGTGTGCACCTCCATAGCCTGTCGCTGACTCGCGCTCGTGCGTGCACTAGCACGTTGTTGCTAGACCTCATAGATTGGAACTGGCCAAAACAGTTAGACTGCCACTTGAAATCTTTGGATTTTGAAAGTAGCAAGGCAAGTTATGTAATATATAAATTGAACTGCAGTTTTAATAGCAGCTTTTCATTCAAACTGGCACGTATTTCAGTGCAGTTTTCTCAGGTCTTTATTTTAACCAACAGCATCATCGCCATAGCATTGCATGGACGGCATTTCCCGCCAGCTCGTCACCCTCAAACGCTTGTCAGCTCGTCAGCATTGCGAGCATTCTTGGTGTTGCTCATACTTGTGCCGCAATCATGCCAGCAGTGTGCGCACGACAGCAACGAAATGGACTTGTACTGCGTCTGATTCGAACAGTACTTGCTGTCATTTTGAGATGGAGGCGGCGCCAGCGGAGACGGCCACGCTGGTGGGTTCGGCCCGTGTTTGCGGTGCGCAAGGAAGAAGGCCTCTATCACACAGCGGTAAGTTGTTTCGTTCCTTTGAGAGAGTACAGCGTGAGTGTGGAGTTGAGCTGCAGTCATGTTCCATCTGAATGGAATACTACACACACAGTAGCTAGAAAACTTGAGGCGCTCTTTGGGGCCGACTGTCGTTCATTCGTTTCGCTTTTGACTGCACGGATGCCGTAAACTCCGATGTTCTCCGTCGCCAATAAAGGGCACATAAATTACAAAGGAATTTAACGTCCCATTACTCGATCACTCAGCAAGTTCCGAGTAAACGTGGTTTTCAAAAAACCGTGGCTACACTCTGTGGGCTCAGGTGATCATCATTATTACAAAGCAGTTCCGGGAGAATCGGTGGCTGTGAAAATTTGGGTGCTTCTGCGCTGCTCTGGCAGAAGAGCAGCGCCTACGTATCGGAGATCCAACTAAGGCTGGCGAAGTAAGAGAGCTGCGTCAACCTCTACAAGATCAAGCTATGAATACCACGTTAAAACCTCACCTGGCTTAAATGATATGCGCATAATAACACTTCTTATTTCATTCTAAGAAACAACCCGCAATAGCTGCGCTGTAATTACGCAGCAACAAGTGTTGTAATCATGCTGTCTGGTTTTTGCTGATTAGCCTAATAGTTTGCATATTTTCTCAAACGATGCGCCGCATGCCGGAAGGAGACCATGATCTGTTCTACAAGTTCTTCCGGATGACCCCACAGCTATTTGATGAAGTGCTCGGATTAGTTTCCCCAGACCTCACACGGCAGCACGTTGTGAGAGAGCCCCTGGAGCCAGGCGAGCGACTGGCAATAGCATTAAGGTTTGTGGTACTTGAGTTTCCTTTGCTAGAAGTGTCGTTTTGGCAAATAGTGATCTGTTAATGTGGTGAGACGGACATTTGTACCCTTTTAGCCCTTTAAAGGTCCTCTAAAAACAATAAGAAAGAAATGGATCAGTGAGGGAGACTGGACCAGCAGAGTTTTCCTTAGTTCATCCAATAAGAGATAGCTTGCTAGGTGCTTAAAAAGTTTTGAAAAATTGGAAAACAAAACAGCCTTGCGCAAGGGGGCAAAAGCACCAAGGCACAGTTAAAGGAAACTGGAAAAAAATGCAATAATTGAGACATGGCAAGAAGGGCTGGGAACTTTTAACAAGGAAGGCTGATGACACTGCAAGGTCAGGATGCAGCAGCTGGAAACTGAAAAGGCGGAAAACAACAGAGTCAAAAAAAGCCCAGAAAAGTAGGAATATGACAAAACTAATTGGACGTTACTGTAAATAAACACTGAAATGACTAAGAAGCAGTGCAAAGAGGTGTACACGCTGCAGGCAGGAGAGCTGAGATGTAAACAAATGATAAATGTGTTAAGAATGCAGGAAAATGGATACCTCAGCCATAAAAAAAGAGAAGAAACAGACATACTTTAGAGGCAAAACGGCAATTGTCTTTACGCAGAAAGGAATGGCTAGAACAGTGCAGTGTTGAGAAAAAAGCAAACGTGCATAGCACACTATAGCACTGTGGCGTTTTTCCCAGGAGCAAAATAATGGTAAATATAATGTAACAAAGAGGTGAGGGCAACTTTAATGACGAAGGGGAAAAAACGAATAGTCATGTGGGTTTACACAATGCTGTCATGTTGGTCGTAGTGGAAAATTTTGAATGCATAAATATGCTATACCTGTAATCTAGCGCTGCCAGAATCTGGAAGCTTCACACCGTGAAATTGCTTGGCCTCACATATCTCTAGAAAAGCTGGTTATGAAACTGGGACACTCACACAGTAATCAAATACAAGTGAACCTGGAGGTGCAAGGTCAGGCTTCTTCATGGATTGATTCTCTCCCTCTGGCTTGTAGCTATCTGGCTTCAGGGCAAGACATCTGCAACGTTGCACTTGCATTCCGTGTGTTGATAGAGACTGCAAGGCGCTGCATCCACGCAGCATGTCGGGCCATCTGGAGACGGCTGAAAGATCTTTTCATGCGGGTGAGGTGGACATTTGCAGCAAAATTTTTCACTCATTGCACTTCCTTTCAGGTGCTGGATGGTTAAACAGATGCATGATTTCATTAATGTATGCCCACTCCGCTTTGAGGGTCAGTGTTGTTGGTGTCTTAGTGATGTGCTGTCTAATGTGGCAATTTTTCATGTTCCCATCTTCGTGGCAGCTTTTGGAGAGGGTCTATTACTCACTGTTTGCTAGTTATCTGTGCCCTGGTTTCTCTGCCCCAGTTTACAACTAGCCAATTCAAAATTGTTTCCTTTAACTTATTCACTACTCTATGATTGCACTGCTACCAGTTTGCACACAGATGGAGTACATGGCAATTTTAAATGTTTTGTATTAAGTACACTACTAGCAAATATTAGGTATGGAAGTCATAAAAGGTGCAGATAGGTTTATGCTTCAAAAGGAACTTTTATAAGTGAAAGAGGAGTTCAGTATGAAAATAATTGTTAGAAATCTGACAGTTGTCATGTTTGTCGCACTGCACGAAAGAACACCAATTTAACAGGAGGAATGACAAAAAAATCGCATTGCACATATCTGTTATTGGATGTTGGCTTTTTGCCACCCGACACATTGCAAGATTGCCACCGTCCACCTTACAAGAGTGCTTCTGACTGCTTCCAGACACCTACGAAGGCAGAATGGGAGCAGATTGCCCAGGATTTTGCCTCGCGTTGGCAGTTTCCAAACTGCTTGGGAGCGGTCGACGGGAAGCACGTGGCCATCATGTGCCCTCCCAATTCCGGGAGCAGGTACTACAACTACAAGGTAAAACTGCACATGACCAGTAGAATGGTTCGACATGAAGGCGGTTTAATGACAAGGCTCCGCCTGTCTTGACAAAGCAAGTCCGTGCTGCTTTATGTGTGCTATGTTCATCTGATAAGACCTACTTTGCAGAGTGTTGTCAAGCGGTGTAATGACATGTAGCAATGTTAAGAGAAATTGATGTACCAACGGCTTTGCGTACCACCAAGAAGGGATGTGCAGTCTTGGGCAAAACATCTTCATGGGATCTTGTTTCCCATATGCAAACACGTACTACAACGCTGCATTTATTCGTCCGTAGAGTGACCGTCAAAACACTCAACATAATATGCGAAGTGATTCATTTTACTCACGGAAGTAGAAATGAAACACTGACACAAATTTATAGCTTATGAGAAATACAACGTGGAACCATTTCACCGATGTATTCCTGATGCACGAGCTCTAACAAGCTTAGACATTTTTTCCAAATCCTGGCTTTTATTTTCATTCTTAGTCTTTAGCTGTCGGCAGAATGGATGCCTGCGCAGATAAACATAGCCGTTCAACAACTTGGCCAAAATATTGTCTTTGCGAAGATTACAGGGGAAAGGAAATTCAGGATCTACCAGCACATTATCTGTAGTCTTACCATATGCATCCCTCTGGTCTGCATACTTGTCAAACTCTTGCACAGTATGTTTGAAAAGCTGGAAAAGGTGTGCATTTGGATGCGTTAGCCTCCCTCTCGTCTTCGAGTTAGCAAGGTCAGCTTCAGCTGCTTTTGAAATGCCTTTGTGTTCTTTAATTGCTTCTTTGCAAACAATGCACTGTGTTTGATTTACTAGCTTCCTTGTTACGAATCCAGTAACATAATAAATAATGCAGTCAACAACAGTTGCATTGCAGTAATCGTGCTCAAATACTTTGTAACAGCGCTGGCATCGTTAGTGGCACTGATGAAGATCTCGCTCGCGCCACACAGACCGCTTTCGGCAACCGGCCTGGCCAGCAACGCCGACAGCCCGCTCCACAGGCTCACCAGTCGCGGCTAGCCGGGACCTCAAATAGCAAACTTGAGAGAGATCGGGGTGTAGTTTGAGGCAGCTGGTGGAGAAGGTTGGCAAGAGACCGACGCGTGCTTGCGTGGCACTTGCCGAACCATGGGCGGGGCACATACGGTGGCGGCGATAGTGGAGAGACAGGTGTGGGGAGGGTCGACGACGGAGGAGCGGGCGGAGGGAAAGCCGAAGCAGCTATGAGGGGTGATTTGGCCAGTGGTCATGAGTTGTGTGGCGGCGGTGTTTCTGAGTCCGGAGCAGGAGTGCAGAGAGTCGGCGGGAGCTCCAAGCCAAAATATGCCGTCAGGCCCTTCTTGAAATCGGCGTAATGTCGGGGCCAATAGGCGGCAACCGCAGCTTCCTTTGCTATCACACCATCCAGCTTATATCTCAGTTCTTCCACTTTTTTTTGGCCGTTCTACTGCTGAACTCTTGCATATACCTGTAAAGTCAGCCAAAGTCACAAAAGCAGATTGGCCACTTTCAGCAGCTGTGCAGTTCCCAAACTGTGGTGGCTTCAACAAAGAATGCAGTGAAAGCCTTCGGCAAAGCGGCAAAAACGTTGCAAATGTCGGGTGTTTATTTTGGTCTCCTGCTTTCCTTAATATTCCAAAAAAGCATTCCAAAGGGTCATGATTCATCTTAGCTGTGAGAATATATTTGAACTCGCATTCCGGCAGGAGGTAAGCGGACAGCTCTTTAACTGACTTTAATGTCGCTAGCAATCCCTCTGCAGTTGACTGGGTCAGGAGATAGTGTGGGAATGTCTCCAATGGGAACTTCTTGTTCCCACTTGTCGAGCCACCTGGAGGAACTCTCAATTACTACAAAGTCCTTGTATCCGATAGTGCAGCCTTCTGCTATGAAGTGGCGGTTGAGGGCATCAAATATGTCATTAAGAAAAAGCGTAAACTCGACAGTTGGCTATGCATTATATTGTCGAGGTGCACCTCTGCGTGAATAAAACTGTATAAGCCAAACATACTTGTGTACCTCCTTATTGTGGACACACAGGGAAGCGGTAATATGCTACTACTTCGCGAGAAAGAATATTTAGCAGGGCTTCGTATATTGAGGGGCAGGCACAGTAGGAGCCAGTCGTGTGCATATCTTCTGTTTTCTTTGGTTGTGCGTTTGGCAGCAGAAATACATCCCCTCAAAAGAAGTAGCTGTACTGGTGGCACATCAAGAGCTTGCAACCTTTCTGTGACGTCTTCTTCTTGTAGCTTCACCATTTCCTTCTTGCCTCCCTCAAGCTGGTTTGTCAGAAGCTTATTACGCTTCACAAGTTTTGCTCGTGAGCGTTGCAGCTCAACTCTCGTAAGGCGCAACTCTCTCAGCAGAGAAAAGCAAGCATGCAGGCGCCTGCGGGACGAGGGCAGAGCACTAGTTTACCGCGCCGTCTCTCGTTGCGCCAAGTTACTAGAATGCTGCCGGTTCCTTTCCACAGAGCTCTGACTGCACGCTCTTCTCTCAACTAGCTTCACTTCCACTGCGACTGCGCCTGACCTCAGAGCTTAGATTGCTTAAACAGTGCTATTCAGGCGACTGCATCGTGTGGGCTAGCCACTGGTTAATCCGCGTGGCTTCTTGACTACATTGAACTAACTGAAAAGAAAATGCGACGAATAAGGCACGTCGCTTGATAAAAGGCAGCTTTGTTTAGACTTAGTCATAGGCTGGCATGGGAACAAACGCTGTTCAAGATTCCCCGTAATAAGGCTAAAAGAACGTACCTACACACTGACAAGGGTAGGAGATCCGAGACAGCAGTGCGACATGGTAACTAGCGCTGAAAAACACGAGGGGCAACGACAAGATACCAACGGGACACACATTTTTCCTAGAGTTTTTAGCACTAGTTACCATGTCACAGCCCGTTTATCAAAGGCACCAACTAGCCTGACCTTCTTTAGAGAGAGCACTCTGTCTCATCTCTACTTCCCTCGTTCGGGTGTAGGTGCCTTTGTTTAGACTTATTACGTCATGCAAACTTGCTATCAGTCTGTGTTGTTGTGCAAGATTCCCCAGTTTGCTAATACTAAGGCAATGTAACTGTAAGTGATCGGGCTGTGTGCTTCATTTCTCTTGGTATTGGCTCTAACGAGCAGCCTCTTGTTTACAGGCAGTCGTACCTGCAGCCGTAAAAGGCACAGGCATTGCTGCAAAGTGATGATCACAGCCTCATATCAGCTTAGAGATTCACACAGGCAAAAGATACCTCTATCATTATCACGATTAATTGGGCACATGACTCTATCATGCCTTATAGCATGCAGTCACGCCTTGGCCATCGCAACATTGAGCCTTTAGGCTCACATGTCTTATCGCCTGTGGTGATTGTCAGTGCTATGCTTTTCATTTTAGGGCACGTACTCCGTAGTCCTGATGGCTGTCGTCGACAGCCACTGCAAGTACATACTTGTAGATGTGGGTGCGGAAGGTCGGCACAGCGATGGCGGAACTTTCAAGAACAGTGCTTTTGGATATGACCTCATTGAAGGACGCCTCCCCATTACACAACTTGAAAAACTTCCTGGGACGGCAACGACTGCGCCTTATGCATTTGTGGGCGATGAAGCTTTTCAGCTTCGAACAGACTTTTTGCGCCCTTACCCATCAAGGCAACTGGATGACGAGAAGAGGGTCTTCAACTACAGATTAAGTAGAGCACGGTAAGATGTGGTATTATTTCATTAAGCTTGGTAAATTGTCATTGAAAGAAAGTGGTAGAAAACAGACCTCAGTCGAAAGATATTATCCAGAGTTCAGATGAATGAAAGCCTTCGAAACAAATGTCATACTGACGGGACAACAGCATCAGCTTGAACAAATGGAAAGTTCAAAGCAAGCAAGTTGGTACAAATGAACAAAATTCCGTTGTATCATAATTTTAGTGTTTCTGTTACCATATCTGTATCCCCTCTGCATGTGTTTGTTAATGAATAAATGCATTGGACATAGTGCAGCCTTTCTTTGGAGATTGTTATGGTTTTAAATGCATTCATTTTTTTTTCAGACGGTGTGCCGAGAATGCCTTTGGCATCACCGCAGCCAGGTGGCGTATACTTCTGCGCACCATCCCCAAGCACCCCGAGAACGTTGACTACATTGTAAAGGCTGCCTGTGTCCTCCACAACTTCCTGGCAGTTCGAAACCCTCAGTCTCAGACCTTTGCAGACAGAGAGGACATGTTGGGGAATGTTGTGGAAGGACGCTGGCGGCAAGGCATCCCGAGGGTGTTGGGGGATAACTCCAAGCCTCGGTACTTCCCACTGGCTCCGACGCATGCACGCAATCACCAAAATGATGCTGCTGCGACCAGGGACCAGTTCGCTGCATACTTTTGCAGCACTCTTGGTGAAGTTTCGTGGCAGTGGCAGCGACCAGGGATCTCACAGGAGGCAGCCTTGAGGGGGCTGCAAAGGCAGCAGCGTCGTGCTTGCCACTGAAGGTAAATTACTGTAGTGTTTAAGAGTGCATAAGAACTTTTAGTTCATTAAGTTTTGATCGCGGATGATGACGTTTGCTGCCCTAACCTCTACCTTATACCAGCAGGCCTTGCTGTGTGGGAACGAACATTTAGTAGCGCTATTCCAACATGAAATGGAGAGTATCCGGCACATATCAGCATTGCCTCAATTTTGTGAGGAGGACAAGATGGAGAGAGTGATGGCTAGCATAAAACAAGGTTTTTGTTATGAAAAGTAATTTTTTGTGTTTGTGTGTATAGTCTGGTACAAAAACAGCGAAGGAACTAGAATTTCATTTTATGCTTACTTTACATTTACAGCACAGCTTACATTAACCAATTCAGGATATCAGTAAGCTCCTCAGCCCGGAATGCATGCATTTTAACATATCCGTCGCACATGCAGTCATTTTGTGTCACCGTGGAGTCCCTGCAAGATTTTGTCGGAATTGCACAACAGATTCTTGCCTGTTTGCTTATAGTGTACTTGTGGCATTCAGAGCACTGCCTCTGTACTGCAGGTTACAAATTGTCTTTCCTCAGGGGCACAGGAGTTGCCTACACTTTTCAGCATTGTAGTGTGTGTCAGGCACGTAACCGAGCAGATATCCGTGGCAAAAATTTCTTGCCCACTATGCTACATTTTGGCATGTGGCACAGCTTCTGCGCCACATTTCAACCACAATTTAGAACTGAAAGAAAGCCGCTAGACAATGCAGCTTCATTCAAAACTTTGGAACAGTTCCAGGAGCTTTATTTGTAGCTGTGTGTGCCGTTCTGCTGGAACACGTCTCATTTTTTTTGCTAGCGTGAGTGCGAAGAGCTCACATTCGTCCTCTGCCTCACGGGTGTTGAGCGTGTCGCAAGCACTCAAAGCTTGCGTAAGTCTTTCAACATGCCCCACTATTGCCTCATCTTGTGCGGTACGCTTCCGCTTGTTTCGTTTTCCAGGTGCAGACTGAGCTGATGGTGGCGCGGAGGCCTGTGACTGCACGCACAAGTCTACGAATGCCTGTGGAGACTGGACCGACTGACTTGATGCAGAAGAGTCCGGCGATGCCTGCAGCCGGTCCATCACAGGCACCACATCGATGTCTGCCACAGGCACCACATCAATCAGTGACGCCTGGGATTCCGAATCCAGCCGCCACTCCTCCGGCTCAAAAACGCTCTCCGCCACCGTCTCCTGTGCTGGGGAGCTGTCTTGCTGCGCCGACATGGTAGCTGCCTGCGCTTCTCTGTTGTAGTTGCCTGAGGTCCTGTATATAAAAGTGAACATTTATATGCATCATAAATGTGTGTGCTGCAAGTAACTGTTTAAAAGAAGGTTTTCATATACGCATAAAAAAGCTTATAACTTCCACCCATCATATTTAGACTGACTCTATGGTCTTCGAGTTGCTCATACTCTCACTTAATGTGTCTTGCATAATGATTTTCTTGTGCATATTGCCTTGTGTATTGTTAATGTCAATTCCCGTAACCTTATAATGGTTACAAAATACAAATGATAGCTCCCGATTAATTTCAGCCATCTGTCATTCTATATCCATGACCTAGAATATGAGTAGGTGGGAATTCTTGTAAAGAGAATGGCATAGTTTATGCCTGGTTGGTACAGATCTATAAAATTTTAGAGGCCAGGTTAAGCAATAATTCATAAATGGCACAGAGAACAAGAGACGTATTTGCTGACGTTAAAGTTTTAATTCAGACAGGCCAAAGCAAGATACGTATGTGCAGCCGCATCATTATTCAAGCGGGCCTCCCAAAATACACCTACGCCTGCCGCATGCAGGAGTGAGTTGAGCAATGCAACACATTATCAGCCAATGGCTCCTCGGAAGGTTGTGATGTACCGACTTTGAAAGCTGCCCTCACACTTTTTGTGCAGTTTGTGGCCTAAGCAATGATCTTCCCCATTTCTCACTAGTACCTCATATGGTGCTACACATAAAAGTTGCCAAGATAAGAAAGGTGCGGGAATATTTGCCAAAAAGACAAGAAAAATAAAAAGTTGGGTAAAAGAGTAGTGAAAGAAGCATGACCGGTGGACAGTAAGCAAACATTTAGACACATTTAGAGCACTTTCACAGTTTGATTGCATGGAAACCACACAACCACTCGTCTTAAAAACCTGTTTCTCAGTGATAGATTCGCAACACAACTGCATGTACAACATCAAAAAAAGCATAAATTCTTTTGGAATTTATTCTTCATGGGTAGTAAGGAAACAGGCACTCACGGGAAGAATGTAACTAAACAGTAACAGAACTGCACCTGTAATGTGAGTGCCCTTAAACGCTAGGATATAAGACAACAATGCCAAATGGTTCCATGAAAAAAGGCCATTAAACAACACATAATGTAGAGCAGATTATATTTGGTCCGCCTGTCTCTTCCCATACAATTGCTCCCGAAGTGCCGAGCAAATGAGAGCATATCAACTTCAAGTGCGTCTGAGGTGCACGATTTTCATACACCTTAAATTAACTCGCTGTCGTGGACCGGCGACTAAGCCTTCTGCATGCCGAGCACGAGATCGGCTCAATTCTCAGCCGCCGCAGCAGTAGGCACACTTGCAGTACACTTCACGTCGCAGTTGTAACCTGGAGTGATCGACAATGGCAAGCTCACGGCAGCTTTGCCGCTCATAACATGCGTGAAGCATTTCCTTGCAACACATCTTGCATAAAATGCAGAAAATTCAGGCATTCTTAGTAGGAGCAGTTGAAGTGGTAATACGATCACGTTAGCGTCAGATGTAATCGCATTTTGGACAAATGCTTTGCAATCGTGTCTAGTCAAACAGCGCCTGTTTCACGCACGCACCGATCGCTGCCACGGCAAAACCACGTGCGGCACTTCATGTGTTCCGTTTTCAAAAATTTCGTTATGGCAACAAAAATATCGGTGTACTTACGCCCTGGTGGTCATGGTGTCCCATAGACACATCATCTGCTCATAATAGGCCCAACCGACGTCGCTGACCTCCATGTCCTCGGCGCCCGCGCCGCTCTTTTTGGCCTGCTGGTCCGCCGTGAAAATCCGGCGGAACTTATCGCGGAGAGATTTCCACCGCTTCTGAATGTGGTGAACGTTATCTGCGTGATTGAAACATGAGGAATCTTAAGAACATTACAATCATGAAGTGCTCGTCATGAGCAATGTGCCTGCTTACCTTCACATGGTGTTCCCGGCATTATTTCCGGCGCCACCTCCTTCCAGGACGCTGCCGTAACGAGCTTATTTTTGTGGTGTTTGTGGCTGGCAAGCCACAGCGAGCGGCGCCTCTCAACAGCAGCGATTAATTTTTCATTGCTTATTAGGTACGACATGTTTGCGCAGGGGGCTGTCGCAGCTCGTTGACAAAAAAAAAATCAGTCGGCGCGCCACGGAGGCTCATTCCGGATATTGCGGGAACTGTGCCCTCTCATTGGCCACAAACCAGCGAGCCACTTCCGGCGCATGCGCCAGCGCGCCGCCAGGGCCGAAAATATCTGACATAAAAGGATATCTAGCAACGCGCGCGCCTGCGCGCGCGTCTCGCTTTGCGCATGCGCAGACAGGATCCAGCGTACGCCCGTGCGCGTAGGCGCTCAGCCGGTACGCGTAGGATGCGTCCATCGAGTTGGGGCTTAAAGCCCCAACTCGATGAACACTTCCGAGGCGTACACGCGAAGCGCCTACGCGCCTAGCGGCGCGCCGCGACGGACGTCGAAAGCGGTGCGAATCTCCATGGCCAGTTGCTGGCGCGCGCTTGTGCTCGCGTATCGCTCGCGCTGCCGTATCGTTGCTAGACTGCATAGGCTAAAAAAGGCCGTAACTTTTCGACTGCCACTTGAAGCGTTTAGCTTTTTAAAGCGGCAGGAGAAGTAAATCTATTTATAAACTGAATTGCAGTTTGCACAATAGGTTTTTATGCAAACGCGCACACATCGCCTCGCAGTTTTCTTCGGTGTTTAGCGTAATCTGCAGCACCATCGACGTAGCATCGCTTGGATCCCAGTTCAGCTCTTCGGTATTGCGCTCCCCTCCAAGCATCATTATTTGCAATAATGCCAGCGATGTGTCCACGAAGACGCGTTTTACTGCTTGTGATAAGAACAGCACTTCAGCTCATTGTGAGGAGGAGGCAGGAGCGTCGCCAGCGGAGGAGGCACCGCTGGTGGGTTCGGCCCGTGTTCGTGGCGCGCAGGCAAGAAGGCCGATATCACCCAACGGTAAGTATCTTCGTTTCCTCTGTAAGTGTAAAAGGTCCGTGTAGAGTATTGAAAAGATATTTAGCGCAACAGTTCGGCGGCTTAGTGGTTAAAACATCCGACCCCTATGCCGTAGACGCGCAGTTCGGTCGCCAGAGCCGCCGGGTACCCACTATGATACACTGGGTACAGAGATCCTTTCCCCCTGGTCTGGTGGTAGGCTTCTCTGCATTAATCTGCTTGGAAAATGTACCTTTGACTGCACCTTGTGCAAAGAAGAATGCTTTGTCCCGTGGGGCTATATCATCAATGGTTTGATTGCGTCTACACTGTGCAGTCACTTATAGGTCCCGTAACGACAGCGGACGTGATCTAGCTAACAGGTTAAAGCCACGCAACAGCAAATATTGCTACATTTTGTGGTACTGTGTAGTGGTACGGGCGGACGGAATTCCAGCAGCAGGTACATTGTCGGCTGTGCACTGTGAGAAAGAAAAGTTCGCCGCTGTTGTAGCTGTGTCCAAAATGAACAGCAACTGCCACTCTGTGACAACGAACCCAAACTGAAACAAACACAACTGCTTGGATTTGAGGTGTAATGGTTAAGAAAAAAAGCCAGCTACCAATACGCCATCATACTTGTTTTAATGTTCTGTAGTCGTGTCCACTTATACCGTTAACATAAGAAGTGACATTCAACAGCGGGAGTGGGTGGGAGGGGTTAGTGCCAAAAAGGAATAGAAGCTTTGGTACAGGTGGAACTGTAGTGCCGGTAGTTGCTGTTTGATGGGACTAAAATAGCAGTCACGTTCCATCTGAACTGAATGCTAGGCGCTTAGTGCATATATATATATATATATATATATATATATATATATATATATATATATATATATATATATATATATATATATATACTCCCTACTTTCCCTCCTCCTCTTTATCTATCTATCTGAAAGCATTGAGTTCCACTTGGAGGCCAACTATCATCCACCGTTGGAGATGTGAAGCAACTCGGATGAAGTATGCTCCAAAGTTCTCGCTGCCAACAGAGATAAATAAAAAAGGCAAAGGAGTTTCACGTCAGCGTATTCGAACATTGGCAACTGACGAATAAGCGCGGTCTTCGAAAGTTGGTTCTCCTCTCGGTGGTCTCTGGGGCACATCGCTATTGCAAAACAGTGCCAGGAGAACCAAGGGGCATGAAAAATTGGCTGCTTCTGCACTGCTCGTGCAGAAGTGTAGTGCCTGCATCGCAGAGATGCAACTTTGAAATAATAAAGCTAGTGAGGCAGAAGGGCAGCACTGACATTGACAAGATGCAGCTTCGAAAAAACTTCAATAACTCAGCTGGCATAAATAGTATGCACACGTTGTCAGGTCGTCAGGCCACAACTTTCACTTGTGCAATCAATGTCTCTTGAATGCTTCTTGTAGTGAAGAATTCAAGAAGTAAGCTTCTCTCTAATCAAAAGAAACCTAGCATTTCAAGGCCCTTTGGGCTTTAATAGCATCGTGATATCTCCACTGTGCTGCTGAAATGAAAATCTTTGACCCTGAAGACTTTTCACAGACACTGTACACAACAACGCTGCTTCATTCAGTCACAGAAACCACCCACAATAGTTGCGCTGTAATAGCGCATCACAGTGTATTGCAGTCATGCTGTCTGGTTTTTACTTGTGCGCATAACAAACCACATATTTTCCCCCTACAGATGCGTCGCATGCGTGAAGGTGACCATGAATTTTTCCGAAAGTTTTTCCGGATGACTCCAGTGCTCTTTGACAAAGTGCTGGGATTTGTTTTGCCAGACCTCACACGGCAGCATGTTGTGAGAGAGCCCCTGGAGCCAGGCGAGCGACTGGCAATAGCATTGAGGTTTGTAAAGCTTGAGTTCTACATTCTGAGAAGAAGCATTTCGACACATAGTTGTGTGATAGTTTGGTGAAATGCACATGCTACCCTTTAAGCCTTGTAATGGTCCTCTCAAAAATTAAAAAATGAAAGGGCCAGAGAGACAGGAGCAGCTGTTGCTTACAGAGCTGAAACCAATCAAGGCAAACGAAACAGTGCTAAATGCTCAAAAACATATTCTGAAAAATGCGAAGAAAAAAAAAGTCAGATAAAAGTAATAAGTCACAACTGGAGAAACCAGAACAAAAACAAAATGGTTAAGACGTGGCCAAAAGAGTAGGGAACCCCTAGCAGGTGCACAGCACAGGAAGGCCGGGTTGTAGCACCCGAGGACTTAAAAAGAAAAGAAAAAGCAAGGAAATGCAGCCAAGGACAGTCCGAATTTGATGAAAGTGAATAAAGCTAGTGAAAGCGATTTTGTGAGGCTTGCGCAACAGATTGACGCCTCTTTACGCATAATGTGTTTAGGCAATCAAAAGCACGGCCTCTGTTCTTTCTTTGGGGTAAAGGAATTGTCTATACTCGTGAATCCCATAGCCTGTGTCAGGCACATAATATAGCATACGTTCCTGACCAAAATCTCTCGCGCATCGTAATTTCACACTGTGGCATAAATGTTACTATTTTGGTGTCACATTTTAAGCATATTCTAGAGCCAAAAGAAAGATGCCAAACAGTGCAACTTCATTCAAAAGTAAATTCATTAAAAACTTGTAGCAGCTTGACGCGCAGGTCAATCTGCTGATTCTTGTTCACACACTTCATCATTTTGGCCATTGAAAGACAAAATTGGTCGTACTCGTCATGTCCGTCACAGGTCTGCAGTGCATCTGCGAGTGTTCCGACGTGTTCAACCAGAGCATCATCAGCACATTCTTTTCTCCTCTTTCGCTTGTTCTGTCTAGGCGCTGATGACTGCAGCACTGATGCCCCTTGTTCCAGCAAGCCAACAGGTGCCTGGAGGGATGGCACCGACTGGCTCGATGCAGGTGACTCGTGGCGTGACGGCAGCGACTCGTGGCGTGATGGCACCACCTCGTGCACGAGTGACGCCTGCGATGCGCAGTCCAGGCGCCACTTCTCCAACTCAATGATGGTCTCTGATGGCTCTGGGGCACTGCTGTGCTGGTACGCCGGCGTACTGCTTGCCCCTGGCACGACATTTAGACCTGGCTCCCTTAATTGCTGCCTGTAGTTTCCTGACGTCCTGTATATGAGAGTGTACAGTATATACACCATGAAGTTGCGTGTTTCAAGTCACTTTTTGCAAGAATGTTTCGATATACGTTTAACGAGTGTTTTTACATTCATTCATCATTTTCAAGTCATGCAATGATATTTGCAGAACGGACTGACCCTATTCTGGCTCATGACAGCTGTACATACTGTGGCATCCTCATATGCTGTTCCCTCGTGTGTCTTGCATACCATTTTTTGAGCATACTGTCTTGTATATCCTAGCTTTTTTGCATTTTTATCTTGTAAAGTCCTGTATACATTATTGTAAAATTTTTAAACTGCTCTAAGTCATTTGCCTACTTATGTGCCCAAATTTTTTGTTTCGTGCACTGCACCGCTTCATCTTTTGGCTGCTTTTGCTATGCATTACTACTACTGACCTCTTCATGAAGACTACCATAATAGTAGTATAAAGGTGACACAGTGTTCGTGCTACCCTCTGAGGTTCTGGTGAGCAGTTAATGCAACAAAAGTGCTGCCATTTTTCAACTGCTTGGTTGCAGGAAGACGTTCCTGTCAACTGGAAGTTATATGAAACAAAATTTGATACATGTGAGCTACATATTCATAGTGGTGACCCAAAGAACTATATTTGTGGAGTTGGTGCACATTGTATGGAAAATAAAATATGCAGGTTCATTGATTGCACTTAGTAGTTGTCTTACACATTAAGCATATTATGCAGCTCCTTGGCTTGTCTATACAGTATCTGTATAGCTGCAGGAAATCTGCACTTTAACGTGGCACTCCTATCTGATTAAGGAGTGAGTGTTTGAGTGAATAATGATGAACCACTGGTAACATTGCCTATGATCCTTAGCTTAGAAGTGTGAGGGTTCAGGCTAGTGGGTAATTCACGTGCCGTTCCATAGCGCGAAACAAGGAAGTAAAGAGCTCTTGTACCTTGGTCTCTTGTTTGGTGCCACGGAATCTCGCGTAGATCTTAGCTGTGACAGTGCACATGATAAAACACATTTTATCTGCAATGCACAAAGCACATTGCAAACAGTGGTGTTCCTTTTGTACACATAAAGCGTCCAATTTTCCTACATGAATATGCATAAACATGGAACCTTCATGAGGCCTTTTGGGTGCACACGGTATGTTGAGCATTTGTGTTGGAGTCGCATAATAGATGTGTTAAATGCTTCCAGTCAGTGCAAAGCGGTGTTATTTTCTTTCAATATGCAATATATTTTGTATGTTACAGTGCCATTTGCTGTGTTTCTTGGTCTTAACTCATATGCTATTTCTTCATTTTAACAGTATATTTCACTGTGAGGGCTTTTTTTTTGAAGTGTACAGGCAAGTAAGGCTGAAGGTGTTGATCTTATTTCTGGTCATGCTGCTTTGTGATATTTTGAACATGATCTACACTTACTGCTTAAGCAGCCAAGAGTCAAGCTGTGATCATTGCATCATAAAAGTGTTGTGGATTCCCAATTGTCACATTTTCTTCATTAATAATAGAGCTGATATGCCCTCAAACATATTTTCAGCACTTCTGTTTGGCTGAACGTATCCACACGGCCTGCCACGTGCATTTCATGGCGAGGGAACAGTTTCATTACAATTGGTTGGCATGTTAATTCGCACAACCACATAATAGCTACAAATAAAAAATGAAATCTGTGCATTTATTTCCGCCACCTGGCATTCCTGATCATGAACTGGAATCTGAGCAACAGGGTATCCTTTCAAATAGAATAGCATGAGCTGCAGGTATGTCTTTACAAGCATCTACAAGTGTGAGATAGGACTGCGGTGAAAATGTCCAAATGGGATTCTTTATTGTCCCAGTTCAAATGGTTTATTGGTCCATTCCCTGTAGCTGCTGGAACCAGTAACTGCTGATAGCGCGAACATTTAATTGGATAAACCATCCGTGTATTATGTCGTTAGATTTCATCCCTTTCTGACAAATTACAAAATGTTTTAGAGTTGCTCAATGACAATTAACACACACCCAAAATTCAGGACAACAGAAGCAACCTACACTAAAATGTGTTGCCCTGCAGGACCACGCACATCTGCCTATAGTGAGAACACGCAGCTTTAATCATAACAGTTGAGTGCCAACAACAAAGCGCGGCAATACACATAACTTAGTCAAATTGGTTGAAACTTACTATGTGCTCATGCTTATATACACCCTCATTAAGGGCATCCCACAGGTGTTAGCGGGGAACAGCTAGTTAATAAACATAGTTTTCTCATTAAACTTCAGCAATATTTATGCAATGTATAGCAGAAAACCTCGAAGAGATTTTGATGAAAAATTTTGTGCGTTGAGGAACACCATTACAACATATACAACAGAAAAAAGTTGTAAATCCGACAACAAAAAGTTCAGTAGTAGCCAGTAGATCTCACTTCAGAACCAGAAGCTCCCAGCAGGGACCATTTCAACCAGCAGCAAACCAGAGGCTTTCTTTTGGGACCAGTAGATTAAAGCCAAAAAATAGTTTGTGCCCTACAGGGGCTATTTCAACCAGCAGCAAACCAGAAGGCTTCCTTCTGGGACCAGATGAAATTATTAGAAAACAATCAAATTAACAGGTTTTCAACCTGGGGATGAAAATAATACCTCATATATAAGTTATAAAAAACACAGAAAGGAAGAATTCAATAACAGTAGCAAAAATTCCACCTCTTATGTTGTAAACTTACAACACTCTCGTGGCTGAAATAAGCGCCGAGATTTCATTTTTAATGTGTGGACGTCAGTGGCATTCAAGTTGCATGAAAAGCCCAGTAAGCAACACAAGATGCTTGTTTAAAATGCCTGTTTAAGAATACACAATACTGAGCAATTAAGACAGCATAAGAAGACTGCGTACTTTTAAAGTGCCTGATTTTCATACACCTATCGTTAGCTCCCGCCAGTGTGACGGCGGCTCGGCGTTCTGCTTGCTCAGCGGCGCAAGCAGCAACAGGGTGGTTGTGTCCGGTGCATTTGAACACTTTGCGTTGGATTTATGACCTGGAGCAATTGCCAACACCACGCGCAGCTGCAGCTTTGCCACAGAATTTGCCGCATTTTCTTTCAACAAGTCCTGCATCAAAAAACACGTTTGCTTCGGATGTAATCGCATCGCGTCAAATAGCGCTTGCTTCACGCATGCAACGTTCCCACCACGGCAAACGACGGCACTGCTTGTGTTCCTTAAACCGAACAGCTCGTTATGGGAATAAAAATATTGATGAACTTACGGCCTGGTGACCATCGTGTCCCTGAGGAACAACAGCTGTTCGTAATGTGCCTACACGAAGTCCGTGGGCTCGATGTCGTCCGCGCCAGCGCCGCTCTTCCGCCCCAACTGACGTGCCGTGTACAGGCGGCGGAATTTGTCGCGCACCGATTTCCCGCGCTTTTGTACAAGGTCCACGCTTTCTGCACAATTGTAGCGCGAAAAGTTTCAAGCACATTTCAACCATGAAGTGCTCATCATGAGCGAAGTGTATCCCTACCTGGTGCTCCCGGTAGTACATCCTCCGCCACTTCTCTCCACCACACCTTGCCTTTGGACACAGTGAAGCCGCCTTCTACTGTCCCCACCACTGCTTACGCTCGGGACGCCATCTCCTAGGCTATGCTGGCGCGCCACATAGCCCGTAGTCGGCTCCGTGCCTCACAAGCTTCCCAGAAGTCCGCCTACGACCGCCGTCACCGGGCCGTTGGATATAACCCCGGAACACTCGTCTTTCTCTGGACGCTGTCACGCAGCATCGGTCTCTCCGAGAAGCTCCTTTCCCACTACCGTAGCCCTTACCGTGTGGTGTGCCGTTTCAATGACGTGAACTATGAAATTCCTCCCTTTGCGTCCTCGCCATTGTCCTCCAGTCCCACCACCGACGCCGTCCACGTATGCCGCCTTAAACCCGACACGACGCTCATAGGTCGCCACCCCAACGCCGAGACGGGGTTTCATCAGCCGGGGGTCCAGAACCGGGTAGACGACGAACACATTGAGCGAGTGAGCGATTGGACGAAGACGGCAACGAAGTTCTGAGTGCCTGAGTGGTTATGGCGCTCGGCTGTGTGCTCGAAATACGCGGGCTCGATCCCGGCCGCGGCGGTCGAACTTCGATGGATGCGAAATCCTAGAGACCCGTGTACTGTGCGATATTAGGGCACGTAAAAGAACACCAGGTGGTCAAAATTTCCGGAGCTTTTAACTACGGCGTCCCTCATAGCCTGAGTAGCTTTGGCACGTTTAACACCCATAAACCATCATCTTCTTAGTTGGTTTCATATTAGTCACTATTTCATTTTTGATTTTCCAGTCATTCTTAGTCATATTGATTTTTTGTTAGTCCTTTTAACCCCCATTTAGTCATTATTCGTTTTACAAATTCGCTTCGTTAATCAAACTTCATTTAGGCAGCCGCCTTCTGTTCTCTTCCCTAAAAGTGGAGAGGAAAATTTCTGTCTTCACTGTGCCACCAGCCATGACTAGCAGTTGGCAGGTGGATCTTCTGTGTGCACAGCCTAGCATACGCGCACAGCGGCGAGTGCGCCCACTGCGGCTTATAATGCGGACGCATCAAAAAGTGAACAGGAAAAAATCTGATGGTGCCTGCCACCACATCAATGCAAAGGAAACGCTCTTATCATCAATCAATGCATACATAATGCTGGTACCTGGACTCTGGCTGTGATAACATGAACAATGTGTTGAATGCACTGCACAAAAGATCGGCGGCGAGAAAATACCTCATAACGTGACCGGTGGAAGGATGCACAGACTACAGCCAAGAACATCTGAGTTGAGACCTGTAGATCTGTGCTCGTACCTGGACTACTACGCGGTGACCGGCGAGCCAGAAATGAATGACTTTGTTCCAGAAATAATCGATCCTGGCCGCTGTTCACTACAACACCAGTGATGTCGTTCAAGGACCTCGAGCAAGCAGAGGCGTACACCATCCAGTGCATACTGGAGAACGTCAGGTATGTCTTGGTGCCGGTACTGCTAGCCTACAAAGAATTTTCGGTGCTCCTTAGAGAGGATTAAGTATGATATGCTCATTCACTTGATCGCATCGCGTAAAGAAGCGTCTTTGAGGAACTGGAGAGAAATTCTTGGCGTATCTTGGTCCCATATTTTGTGCATATGATGTGCTGCTTTCACGTTCTTATTTTTACGCAGTCTGTCGCTTGCCAGCCAAAGCGAGCGCCGCCTCTCTACAGCAGCAATGAGTAGCTCGTTATTTATAACCTCAGACATCGCCGCAGCCATACGTGAACCAAGCGAAACCGAGGAAACGGCGCGAAAAAGTCCGTACCGGATGTTGGGAGAGCTGCGCTCTCTGGTGCACGTCGGTCAGAAACCAGCAAACCCCTTCCGGCGCGCGCCGAGGCGCAAATATCTGACACTGCCAGATATCTGCGCTCTCCTCGCGCCCAACTCGCGCCTCGCGCTTCGCGCATGCGCAGACCGGTTTTCCAGACGCTCGTGCGCGTAGGCGCTTCGCGTGTACGCCTCGGAATTGTCCATCGAGTTGGGGCTTAAGACCGGTTCGCCTCCGCGGCTAGGCACGCGTCGTGACGTCATGTGCCTCCTCGGAGCACAGCCACTGCGAAATCGCAAGTTCGCGGCCAATAAGGTTTTCACTTTAAATCTATTTAGACAATCAGAAATATGTACAGGTTGCGCGCGTTATTAGTTCATGGTGACGCAACGGTGCCATTGCACGTTAAACCAAAGCAATGTTGTTTCGCGACACGTTATACATTGTGGGGAAGACGAAGGTGCAGTTCAGGGCACAATGCCCCGAGGCGGCGGTTAAAAACTTTTTCGTCCATTGACCCAGGGAGCCAGTTATGCGCCCTTCCTTTCCACAAAATCATCTCAGTCAAGAACGTTGTCAACGCCATTGAACACAATAACGCCGACCGCCGATAGATAGAGGCGAGCGCTCGGTTTTCGTTTACCTAAAGTTCCTTCATAACCTTTTCTAAAAAAAGCTGATCTAGGGACTTCAGATGTACCCGCCGCTCATGAGGTGTCTCAGTGGTCTACTGATCCGGAGTGCCCGGGTTCGAACCTGGATTCGGTGGCCAAGTTTCGATGAAATTGAAATCGGTTGTAGGGGAAAGGAAATCGAGCAGTGTGTGTCCCACATCTGGGTGGACACCTGACCTGCGCCGTAATGGAAGAGATAAATAAGGAAGTGAAAGAAGAAAGGAACACTGAGCCACCGCGGCGGGGCAAGAAAGAGGTGCCGAAGTGGAGGGCTCGGGAGAATTGCGACCACCTGGGGATCTTTAAAGATCTCAGTGCCCGTTAAACATCCCCAGGTGGTCGAAATTTTTCCGAGGACCACTACCACTTTGGGCAGCCCGTTCTTCCTTTCTTCTTTCACTCCCTCCCTTATCCCTTCTCTTAGGGCGCCGTTCGGGTGTCCACCGAGATGTGCGAGACGGTTACTGCGTCATTTCCTTTCCCCAACAACCAATTTCAGTTTCATCGAAACGCGGCCGCCGAGGTGGGGTTCGAATCCGGGTACTCTGGCTCTGTAGAGCACATAGACACCTTAAGCACTGAGACGCAGTGACGGGTAAACAGCAACCGAGCTCTCACCTCTATTTCTATAGGCTGTCGCGTTCATTCTTTTAAATGGCGTTGGCAACGTTCTAGACTGCGATGATTCTGAGGAAAGGAAAGGACCATAACTGTCTCCCTGATTTAATGGACGAAACATTTTTCAACTATCGCCTCAAGGCATTGCACCCTGGACTGCACCTTCGTCTTCCGCACAGTATAGCGCGTCGCGAAGCAACATTGCATGGCCGTTTGTAGCTTGGTGTGGCATTTACAAAGCAATACACGTACCGGATTGGGATGGTGGCCATTCCTGCTTGTGAACGATGTGGCTGCGAAGAGACAATTGCGGGGGGGGGGGGGGGGGGGGCGTCTCCTGTGTGAGTGTCCCGCTTTGCGAGCCAAAAGGCGTACGTTGCGTCGTGCCCTGGACCCCCTTGATCTTCGCCCTTTAACGAGGACCAGGTCCTGGGATAGTGGACACAGCAATCGACTGCCCCCAAGGTCGACAACGCACTGTTTTGCTGAGAGCGACTGGCTAGAGCACGACCAGCTGTAGTAATAAAGCCAGTCGTGGGCTAGAGATACCACACTTGACAATGACCCTTGGCGCTTCTCTTTTTCTCTTTTCGATCCCCTAATTCCTTTTCCTTAGAGCAGCGTAGCCAACTCGAACACCCTTCCTGCTAAGATCCCTGCTGTGGTGTGGTCTACTTACACCTTTCAAGTCGGCCGGGTGAGGCCCGGCGTCCGGGCCCCGGATAGGGCCACTAAAAAACACCACTCCAGAGTTGCGACCGGGAAAAAGTCGGGCGCGCGCCCGTTCCCCACAGTTTTATTGAGAGAGCGAACATACAGCCACCAATCACAAGGCTCCACGCCCACAGAATCATGGTTATTCGACCACATTCGCAGAATTTGCTAAGCGGCGCCGTAGAGTCATAAAAGGTCCCCTGAATTGGTGTGTCGACCCTTGAGGGCGCCGCACAATACCTGCCTTCTCTTTTCTTTTTATCTCTGGTTTTTTCTCCTCCTCCCGGTGTTGTTCACCCGTAGAAGTAGAAGAACTTCCAAATAATGATCGGCGCTGCGTTCCCCGCCGTCGATATGTTTCATTAAAACTCAAGTTATCATCATCATCATCGCCGAGAGCGCTCCTCGTTCCAAACCAGCTACGCGTATGACGCCATGAACCAATTGTCAGGTGCCATGCAGCTCCGGCGAGAGTCTCATCCGGCGGCGCTGTCTCACCTAGGTTACACTGCGGCAAGGGGAGCTCATGAGGTCGGCAAGCTCTACGATGAAGTCTTCAGTCATGGTCGTTGGCCGAGCTGCTTCCTTCATCCACACCAGCAGCTACACCACGACCCAGACAGTGCAACGCCGATGCACCTCCTGCCGGACGCCGGTTGTGTTCGACGCTATGAGCCGGCCATCGAGTTCCCGGTCGCCCCGAGGAACATCGTCACCGCTAGTCTCGGAACGGACTCCGCCACCGAACGGGCAGTTCCGCAAGGCCATCATTACTGCCCTGCGGTCTGCAGTCCTGGACGCCGTCGGAGCTGCTGCGTTCGCCCACCCCTGCACCTACGCCGCAACCCGGGCAGCGCGACGCCGGTGCCGCCTTAGATGCCTGCGAAAATAGGTACGGTTCGAACGCCATGGGCGGAATTGGCTTTTATATCTTCACGTAGAAAACAGTGCACCATAGTCGACAGTATACGATGCAGCTACTGCGCAGTACCTCGTCGTGTTTACCATTGCATAACTTTTACTCGTCGCTATCATCGAGAGGCAAGCGTTGTCAAGGAAATCCACATTCAAGCTACTGTACTGCCACTTGCGCGGTAGAGAGAGAGAGAGGAGTCAAACGTCTGTTCAGGCACTCCAACCTATTTGGTGCACAGTCTGGTGTGTATTGGACACTGTAGCGCCACAGGCGTTCAAATTCGAGAAAACGAAAAAAAGTAAAGAATTGACAACTGCCGCAGCCGTCTATACTTTTGCAAAGCACATAATTACCTCATGGCAGAAGCCTATTTGCACACATTTTATGATCGAAAAAACTTACAGAAAAATAGCTTGGCTGCGTTTTTCTATTTCGCGCACGTCAAGCTACTTGGCTTCTTTCTTTTGAAACTGTGTTGCAGTGCCTTCGGCGCCCAGTTAGAGCAGCCCGCAAGCGCTGTTGTACTCTGGCAAGCAAGGAAGCTTTTCTTTGCTTATGAGTGAAGAGGACGGAAGTTGTAGACGGAAGCTGTAGACAGGAGGAGAAGTTGCAGACGAAGCTATTGATGGAAGTTGTAGATGGAAGTGGCCAGCACGAAATGCCAATTGTGAGGAAAGTAAAACAAAAATGCAATGTTGATTAAGCAACAGCTCTTAAGCAACGCATATGTAATGATGTAAAGCAGATATTGAAAAAATAAACACAACGTAAAAAACAGAAATACACCAAAACGTAAAAACAAAAACTAAGAACATGAAAAAAAATTGCAGGACGCTTAAGCTTCGTATTAATAGTGGGACGCGGCAGCATGTTGAAGCGTTGCCAAGTAGTCCACCGGAAAACCATCGCCCGTTCGGTGCGACATGTTGCCCATTGGACCTCGGTTGTCACCTGAAGTGCGTCGTAAGGGAAGGAAAATCAACGAATGAGCTGTTCTTTTATAAAAGGAGGGTCAAGGCCGTTTGTTGAGGAATTTGGTTGTTAAGGAAGGGAAGAGTAGAAGTCTATTGATATGTGACGGGACGGCATAGGTGGTCTAGCCGCGCTTTACACTGCTTTGTAGAGGCCACTTAGCATATTTGACGATATCTTCCCAGATTCGGTTCGCACCGGCTCTGTTCAATGCACAAATTCCTCGCCATCAATGGGAAAACCATGCTTGGCGACGATGTCGTCGCGTCCCTTGCAGAACTTTGAACAATGCCAAACTAGGTGGTACAGGACAGCACAACACATACAGCCATATACGGGCACTTCACAATGTCAGTATTGCCCCTTGAGGCCAGCGAGGGGCGGTAACCCATTTGCGGATGATGATTGGCGTGTAGGCGGCATCGGCGATGATCTGAAATGAAAGTTGGTTTTAAGGAAGGGAACTGGCGCCTGTCTCACATACCTCTGGGGCCACCCGGGCCGACCGGATATGTTTGTAACCTCGTGTGTTGTGGGAGGCTCCGCCGGCGGCTCATTCGAACAGACGGCTCGGTTGGTTAGCCTTCGGGCATATTCGTCCGCCTTCTCGTTTCCTGAGTAGCCGGACTGGCATGGCACCCGTACAGGGTTGAGTGTGGAGGGAGGTAATTTTCGAGAAGGAAAGCGGTGGGTTTACCCACTCTGCCCCTTTGATAGCCGATAATCGCGTATTTTGAGTCACTAATGATTTGTCTTCGTGCCGTGATCCTTAATGGCCAGTGCTATGGCTGCCTCCTCTGCGCCTTCGATGGAGGGGGCAAGAATTGTCGCTACGTTCATAATTTTGAAATGAGGCGTAATCACACCGTGTACCTGCCAGGGCCTTCCTTGGCCGCGTCCACATACACGGTACGGAGGTCCTCCGCATAATGTTTGTCTATGGCCTCCGCCCGGGCAATTCGTCTGTCATCATGTCGTCCCGGTATCATGTTTTTGGCAAAAGGTTTTACCTTGAACTTTAGGCGACTGCCTTCGGGAAGGACTGTGAGCTCAGTTGCCATGTCAACTGGCCTATTGCCAAGCTCGCCCTGCGTCCGTTCTCGACAGGCCTGTTTTCGTGGCTTAATGTGCCTAAATTTGCTCGTCGAGGCTGTTATGGACCTCGAGTTCTAGTAGCTTGTTGTTGCTGGAAAAACTGGGTATACCCAGTGCCGCCTTGTAAACACCACGAATGACGCTATCAATTGCGTCCCGGTCGTTTTGGTGACTAAGATAATACGAAAATTATATGTGATTTTGCTTAATAAAATGCTTGTGTGAGCCTACAGAGGTCGGGCTCCTTCATTCCCCCGTGCCTCATAGCGATTGTCTTAATCAGCATGCCAATCTGTTTAGATGTTGTTTTCAGCTGCTCAATAGCCTCTGTATTCTGCCCATTGTTTTGTGCCAGCATGCCAAGGACCCTGATAGTCTTGACCTTCGGTATGCTGTTGCCGTTGAGAGTGATGTGTATGGTGTCGGCGAATCCGTCCCCTCTTGGCTCCCTGTGTTTCTTCCGAGTGATGAGTAGCTCGGACTCATTCGGTGAGCATCTTACACCTTTAGTTTGAACGTATTCTCGGACTCTGTCGACTGTGACCTGCAGGGCACCTTTTATAAGGCCGTCCGAGCCCGGATGCGTCCAGATGGTGATGTCATCCGCATAGATCGAGTGCTTGATGCCATATATGTCATTTAATTTGGCGGGTAGGTCTTTCATGGCCACATTAAACAGGAAAGGAGAGGGAAGCGCCCCTCACGGGATGCCTCTCGTTCCAAGTGTAATTTTTTTCAATTTTTAAGCTACCAACATGCAGAGTGGCTGTCCTGTCGCATAGAAATCTTGGTTGTGTCGACGTACGCGCTCCGACATTCATTTGGGCTAAACCCTTCCAAATGGCTGCGTGCGCTACAATGTCGAAGGCTAACCTAAGTATAGTACGCGTCGGTAAGGGTTCAGCAAAGCCATCGAAAATGTAGCGCACGCAGGCATTTGGAAGGGTTTAGCCCAAATGAACTTCGACGGGCATATGTACGACACGCTACGTACGCGTCCCGACATTCATTTGGGCTAAACCATTCAAAATGGAAGGAAAATTTCCGACGCACGGTGCAGACTATTACCACAACTACTACACCTACTACTGTGACGCCGTCGGTTTTTCGACCGAACGAGCAGTATACGCTGTGGCGTAATAAAAAGCAAAAAAAGTATAAAATACCAGAACATGAATAATGACCGCCGCAGTGGCTCTGTGGTTAGGGCGCTCGGTTTTACTGATCCGGAGCGGCGGCAGCCTTTTGTGAGGCGAAACGCAAAGGCGCCCGTACGCTAAAGGTCGCAGGAGGTCGAAATTAATCCGGAGCCCTCCACTACTGCACCTTTTTCTTCCTTTCTTTTTCAGTACCTCCTTTATCAGTTCCCCTCCACGTGTATTTAGGCGTCTGCCGTGATGTGACAGAGGTACTGTGCCCTTTCCTTTCCTTAAAAAACAATTTTTAAGGAGAGGCAAAAGGCCTTCAACATTTCCGCTCTTAACCAGACCTAAATGCATCCTGTAATTTTTCTTTTTCTTCGCCGTTTGGTGCAAAGAAGGAAAGACACACAGCGATCGCCAACTGCGCGAGCGACTTTTGAGTGCTGAGATCGAGCAACGAAACACGAAGCTCCATTTTAACGCGACAGCGGTAAAGATGCCATTCTGTAGAAAATCCCGCGTCGTTAGCGTCGTCTTTGGAGCTGTGAGCGAAAAATCTCCGGAGAAGACACCTAGGTAGGCCACCGAGGTCACGTGGCCTCGCAGCGACATCACAAACTGTCCACCGAATTTTGAGCAAACTGACCACCGGGTTACGGGGCAGTTAGTGCTCGATCGCCAGAGGTTGCTCGGAAAGAGCTCAAAAAGAGCAACCTGGGTCACACAAGCCCCACCAGTTTCAGCACCTGCCATCGCAGGGCAGTGGTGCATCGCTTAACCGTTGCACCACTTCGCTCGGAGGTGTACATGTGAACTCGCAAGAATCTAGAATGTTAAGTCTAGCATGATATATTCTGCATATACGGGCGTTAACTCAATAAGGTACTGCGTCATACCCTTAAGGCGCAGCTTAAATGTCCCCTTAAAGGTTTCCCGACCTTTTCTTCTTCCGGAAGGTGCAATGGACGTGTGAATTTTGGGAGCCGCGCGTGAACAGCCTCCAGACAACACAGATGCGAAGCCGGCGCACCTTGGATGCCTCTGCCCATCCATCACTTGTGGTTGCTGCTGAGGGACCGCACATGCATCTAAAAGCGCTTGGAGGCGTGTAGGCAGTGCGATTGCCAGCGGAACCTGTTGCACCAGCCACTTGTTTCCTTTAAGCAGCTTTTTGTTAAAAATTCGGCTAATTTGGAGACATTAATACGCAGAAAACCGAAGTGATGTTCAACACCTTCTCAAGGAAACAGCAGTTTACAATTGGCAGCGAGGTGCCGCAAGCAGTAATGCAGTACTTAAGGCCGGCAATCACATCATATCCTGATGACCAGCGTGAAATAACTAAAGGTGTCAGAATGGTTCGGAGCGCATTATTTTAGATCATGAATGGCGGTTTGCAAATATCCCTCATGAGTAAACTGTATAACAGCCGTAGGTTACCGGTACTCACCCATGGGGCAGAAACATGGAGGTTAACGAAAAAGGATATGGAAAATTGTGGAAAGAAAAATAAAAGACGTAACGTTAAGAGACAGGAAGAGGCCAGAGTGGATCAGGGATCAAACACGCGTCAATTACACCCTACTCGAAATCAAGAGGAAAGAAGTGTGCTTGGGCAAGGCATGTAATATGAAGGCAAGACAACCAATGCTCTTTAAAGGCAACAGACTGGATTTTAAGAGAAGACAAGCGTATTGCAGGGGGCGGAAAAATGATGCCAGGACAGATGAGATTAAAACGTTTCTGAGGTTTGGGTTGGCGGCAGCTGGCACAGGACAGGGTTCATTGGAGAGATATGGGAGAGGCCTTTGTCCTGCAGTGGGCGTAGTCAGGCTGATGATGATGATTAGCCATGGGATCCAGATCCATAATATAAAGTGGGCCTCCGGTGAGCGATGTGGGACACACGTCTGTCGTGCTCGCTTGCCTTAAGGGAAAGGACAGATGTGTGGGCTTCTTAACGCGACAGTGTTAAGGAGCTCGTGTAGCAGAAAAGCCGGTGTCGGCGCCGGCGGCGTTGGCCGTGAACGAAAACTCCTCCTCCTCGCACTCCTCCTCCTCTTCCTTCTTTTACGGAGCGGTACGTGTGTCCAGTGATAATTGCGGCGTCATTTCCTTTCCTTAAAGCAAATTTTAATTTCAGATTTCTTCCCGTACGGCCCGGTTCAGGCGTCCTCCGAGATATGTGAGACAGGCGTCCTTTCCTTAAATTGTCCAACGGGCCGCGCGTCACGCCGAACGGGCAATGGCGTTCCTTGCACTCCTTGGCAATGCCGCAACACGCTGTCGCGTCTCACTCTTAAAAACGAAGCTTAAGAGTCCTCCATTTTCTTTTTTTACTTCTATCAAACCTTAGAGGGTCAAATTTTCTAATTACGCAAACTTTATGAAAACGTTACTCTTTCCTGCCATTTAAACCGAGGGTAAGCGAATTTAGCATTCAGTGTTGCATTGCGCTGATCGTCAATACCGCATCTGACGCAGGTACAAGGTCGGCTCTTGGGTCCCTGGTGAAAGGCTGTGGCGACTGGGACCCAGACCTCAGGTCGCGCAGTACCCGAACTGAGCCCGTTGCAGAGAGCAGTACGTGGGCGGAGCGCCTGCGGTGTGCCACCGGCGGGCTACTGCAATACTCAGCGCTATAGCTGTTGGCGCTGTTGCGTGTTTGAATGTGTGAATATTTATGCCGATTGGTTTAAAATTAAACGCTTGATAACTCGAGTTCGAATTCTTTGCTCTGGCGGGTGCGCCAAAAAAGGAAGCACATCTAAAAAATTGCAACGCCGGGTAAAATATTTTTGAACTTCGCGTTTCTTCTCACTGAATGTGGATCACCAGCTCCTGCATATCCTCGTGAAATTGCGCACGAGTGTTGAGGTTATTTGCGCCCACTACTGGCGACTGCACATTGCGAATGTACCTGTTGTGCGAACGCTCCGTCGTTTTCAAGCCTGACAGTTTTCGCGGCTTCACGCAGTTTTCCCCGGAAATGGTGGACAGATATATATATATATATATATATATATATATATATATATATATATATATATATATATATATATATATATATATATATATATATATATATATATATATATATATATATATAAAGCAATTTTGCGTTGAACAGAGCAACTGTAGATGTGGCCCATGCCTTCGGCGCTATACCAAGTCTTAGACGACAGAAGCGGCCTTACAATGCGTTTCTGCTGTGCGCCGTAGCGGTGGTGGTGGTGCAGAACTCTTCACAAAAGGTGGCTTCACAAAAGGAGATCGGTCATCGTGGGCGGGGTCCTCAGCACAGGACTGCGATAGCTTCTGCTGTCCTGACGGCCAGCGCGATAAACCGCTGCGAGACGCCCAGTCCAGAGCTGTATATATAGCAGCTTCCCATGATGTGGCGGTGTGGGTGTAGGCGATTTTGGGGTGGTTTAACGCCCCCCCCCCCCCCCTCACATGGAGTAGAGTGGTGTGGGCGCTATTGCATGAGTGCCAAAGAGTGGTGTATTGCGACGAGAAGGTGTGCTTGTGGTGGCGGTTCGGGAAGGAGTTCGTCTGTCAGGTGCTTGAGATGGTTCAGGAATGGCAAGTTGCTGGCTACATTCCTCTCGCAATACTAGCTTGCATAGTATTCTTCAGTTCGCAATATTTTAAGGGACACTAAGTGCATAAATAGTTTACTTTTTAACTTTATTGCAGTGCATTGCAACTAATTTGAAATGAGTTATCCGCGGATGTTGCGTGGTACAACAAGAACATCGCAGCACTTCAAGCGAAGTCGTTAAAGAAATTCCGAAGCCTGGATAGTTAAATATTGCCAATCAGAAAACAAAATCAACTGCGGAGTTTACTCAGAGAGAGATGAAACTTGAATACAATGCATTTTCGCCTTCGAGAATGGGCCTATAGTTCAAAAGCCCAACGCTCTCCTCGACCTCAGGCGCACGGTGGACCAGCAGGAGCTTGTTACCGGGCAAGGGGAGGAACTTCTTGCCTTCTGAATGGAGATTGTGGATTGTTCGTGGAATCCAGAGAGTTGTGAATCATGCGCAAAATTTACAAGTGTTGGGGCGTGATGAATACCTTGCATATCCGAAACTGAGGCGAGAGTAGTGTCCAATATTAATGCCTTTCATGACTTTGATTACTACGTGATGTTTCATTGATGAGAATAAGTATAATTTTAAAGTTGAATTCATTTTTTGCCCACCCCCATTCAAACTTGTTACGTTGTTGAAGACGTCAAGGGTGAATCACTGTGCATCGCGGGTCAGAGAGGAAGCGCTTCGTTCTGGCAGCCACAATATGAAGGCCGGGTGGAAGTGTTGCAGGCGTGCCCATGAGTCGCATTTCTGTACATCGCTATGGCTGACGACTGATCAATGGTAGCAACTTAGCCTATGTAGATGACTAAGAAATGAATGCGGTTTAATGACTTGGGGCTGTCGTAAACTGGGGCATTTTTTAAAACAAGGCTGGGAACAGGGCTGCGTGTCGGCCGCGCTGCCAAACATGGGTTTACATTGTTTCACTGTCGGAAGTTATGTTTTTTGTATTCTTGTGAAGTAAAAGCTCACTCTCGCTTTCGGAAAAAAAATAGATTAATGTTGACGTGCGTAACCGGCCGAGGTGAAAAATGCGGGGGTGGTCCGGGCCAAGGGCTGTTTCTAAGCGTTTTTACAAGCTTGGTCGCGCCAAGGACAAACTTATGCACATCCCGGATGTCCCCTTATGCCACCTAGTAGAGCTACCACTCTAAACGAAGCCATGAAGCGAATGTAAGGCTTAAGACTGCAAGCCAAGGTTTTGAACGCGTAAAATTGCGTGCCGTTTGGTAAAGAACACGTAACAAGATGGTTCGTAACTTTTCTCTTCACTCGCGCTGTGTTTCGTAGCGCATTTTACCTTACATGACGCTTATATGAACTCGACAAAGTCCGGTCGAGTCGTCCTGTCGGCAAGAATTTTTGCTCTCGTTTATGTAAACGCTAGCGGGGTATGCTCCGACATATTTGGCAGAGGCGATCCAATTTCCAGAGGTAGGTTGCCTCATCCTGAACTCACCGGGAGGCGCGTCAAAGCACCTCAAGGCAAGAGGCGTTCAAGTGAAGCGGAAAGCGAAAATTAAGGACATGATTTTTACAGCCTCCGAGACATCGGTGTCATGGTCCATGACATTAGATGGCACATTCTCGTGCTGTCGCTGCCCTGCTCGACGATGACCGCCGCTGCAGTCGCGCCGGTCGAGGCTGCTCAGGGTCAAGTTCATGCAAACGCGCCCGCGTCGCGTTCAGGTTCCCTTGTTCGGCCCTGACGCTTAGCTCGACTCGCACCTGTGTGGTTCATATCAACGTGCCTTGAGTCGCGAAGTGTAAACAGTGCCGAGATATGCAGTGAGACACCTTCCTGTTTGAGTTGGTGGATAGCCTTGGCACGGTGCTCTTCCCGCCACAATGTTTTTGCCTGTCCATCAGCAGTGTGACCAATCTTGTGCACCTGTCAGAGAAAGTTCAGCTCTAGTGGCGTTTAGCGCCCAGTTCATGAAAAGGGCTCCAGTTTACTGGCGCGGAAGCGTAAGAACATCAACGCAGTCAGTAGCGCAAGTGGAACCCGCAGCTATGGCCCACTATGGCAAATTTCATTTATCTTATCCTCACGACTGATTGAATGCGGTACTCACTCTTAACAACAAGGCAGATAGTGTAATAAGATATCGCATGATAACCTGCAGAGCGAATATACTTAGATGGTTACTTTTGTGCAAAGAAGCGTAATAGCAAGGAATTGAAGTTAAAAAAGCTACGCTAATGGGGAAATAAACAAACCAACCTATTTGTGTTCACGATGAAATATACTTAGCGAATATACTTAGATGATAAGAAGCGTAATAGCAAGAAATTGAAGTAAAAAAAAACTACGGTAATGTGTTAACGATGAAAGTCTGAATTGGCAAAATAAAATACCAGGACAAATGAATTTTTTAATAAACATCAGCTTGTGCCAACAAGTGTTGAGATGCCTGCATCTACTGCGTAGTTGTATGTGCAGCAGCGTACTGACTACAAACCACGCGAATATGAGTGGCCAGCGTGTTCTCGCCGTTCCACGCAGCCTTTCTAACACCAAGGCTCGAGCAAGCAGAGCTGCGTCAACGTCGCGGTCGGACTTCGCCCCCGCCTTCTATATCGTTGGCAACAGAAGTTTCCACCACCATCTTCCAACACGCTGTACTAGGCTTCTCTCACCGCTGATCTCGGTGTGGAAAGTGTAGGTAGGCATATTTAAAACACAAAATTAACCGTGCCGCATTCAAGCATACAAGTCCCTAGTGCGAAATCACACATACACTTTACCATCTCACAAAGAACTGAACCGTGATCGAGGTGGTCCCATTTGCCCTGAGCATTGTCAAGCTGACAAAAGCAGCTTTTAGCTCAGGCGTCCCACCGGAATTTTTCTAGAAATAAAATAATTTGAAATTGAAATGCCACACCCAACAACGAAGCAATTGGAGCCTTGCTGTCCAGTGAGCCCTGGGAAGACCAGGAATGGTTGGTCGAACGGTCATGCCAGGTGGCACGGTATGTGGTGGTGGTGAGACACATTTATTAACCATTAACTTGTGAATTCTGGGCGGAGGACCGACCCGCTGAAGACAGCAGTACCTCATATATAGATCGAAAATGTGTGTGAAGGTGGAGACGACCTACCACATTTTCTCAAATGGTGCGGAACTAGCTGCCCTTCAGGCTGCAGTTGAGTTCATCAGCCAAGGACCTCCGCATTATGGTCAGTTTTCACTGATTCCAAAGGAGCCCTTCAAGGCCTGCAAGCTGCTCTACGCCGCGGGTCGCATGAACAACTGCTTGCAGAGATTCGTGAGGTGTACAACTGCTCCACGTCAAAAGGTCGTGTCATCATTTTTCAGCGGCTGCCAAGACGCTGCTGTATCAAAGGAAACAACCTTTCGGACGAGGCTCTTGATCTGCCCACAATTACGGACTTGAAGTCTGTGTCCCTACATCAAGAGGTGGCGAAGCGTGTGAGCTACGCAGGTTGGCACTGGAGCTCACAGTTTCTGCGTTGAACACTGGCCAGTTTTTAAAGCGATAGCTTTATTACTTCCCTCCGTAGCTTCTTCGCTGTATGCACCATGCGCACGCGTTTTACCTTGAACCGAGGAGAAACCTCGTGACAGCTATGACGTCACTGAACTGCCGCCGCCATTGCCTTAACCAACAACCGCTAGATAGGAAAATTAAATTGATTTTGACACCCGCACACGCTGCCGTCTCCGGTAACGAGGAGGCTGACGAGCTAGCCCGAGTTCTCTATTTCCGGGTAGCCGGAGCCCACCGAGCACTGGGGTAAACAGGAGCGCCTGCAAAATTACGAGCAAATTGTTGACCATTACAAATTGGGATGCAGGGTGGTACCCGAAGCAGACCCAAATTAATGAATACTTAAGCTGTCGCGTAGAGCCGGCTACAAACCAATACATTTATGAACCTTGTGTGGATTTACCACGTGTACCCAGAGGTCGCATGATGGATGCACCAACTGTGGGGTGAGGTGGACCCTCGACCACATAACTTGGGTGTGCTCAAATTTTCCCGAGCGGACAAAAATATTGGTAGTAGGGAAGCCTGGCAGACCCTGCAAGAAGCCCGGACCCTGATATACAGCGCACCACCATCCATCTGGCGGAAGAGGACACTACCCGTCAAGGACTGCCAGCCAGCCTCTAACCGCGTATGCGCAACTCCCCCTCTGCCAGGCCAGCATGCCGGGGGCGGGGAGAAACATATTTTCTGGTGGAAAAAAAGTTGTTATTTACACAATAAGACGTGTTCAGGTTGTGCGCGTGATTATTTCCTGAATGAGCAATAAAAACTGACGTGCACAGCACTATGTTGCATTCAACATATTGCTGTGCGCGTGTTATTTTATTTCTCCTTCACGCGCGCAATCTATACACATTTCTTATTGTGTAAATAATTTGTGTGTATTACCTCTCCCCAATCCTCTGTTCCTGTCCCCTCACCTCTTTCATTTCATTTCTCCATTGTGCCTGCTATTCTTTATTTCCGCTGCCCCAGCTTAGTGCTTCATTATCGATGGCAGATGCCGGGGCTAGCAAAAATCTTTTCCTTCCTTTTTATTATCTTTTAATTAAAAAAGATTCTTCTAGCAAGCAAGCAAGCCGCCTACGCCGCCGCCCCCGTAACCAACCGAAAAAACGAAAATTGTTTTTTTTTCGGGAGAGGAAATGATGCAGTAACCGTGTCACTTCTCTCGGTGGACACCCGAACACTGCCGTAAGTGAAGGTGTAGAGGGGGTCAAAGAAGAAAATAAGAAAGAGGTACCGTAGTGCAGGTCTGCGGATAAATTCAACCACCTGGGGATCTTTAACCTGCACTGGGATCGCACATAACACGGGCGCCTTTTACGTTTCGCCTCGCCGCTGTGTTCAGTGATTAGTGCGCCCGGCTACTGGTCCGGAGTCCCGCGTAGGAATGCGACCGCGGCGGCCGCGTTTCGACGGAGGCGAAACGCAAAGGAGGAGGAGGAAGAGGAGGAGGAAGAAAGGCAGGGAGGTTAACCGGGAGAATAACCGGTTTGCTACCCTGCACGGGGGGAAAGGGGTGAGAGGATAAAAGTATTAAGGAGAAAAGAGAGAAGCCGGAAATTGAACGCACCATACAAAGTCACAGCGGTCAGCAAAGTCACAGCCTATCGTGCAGGCCAGAAGTCCTCAAGAAGCGGAGAAGTACCTTGGAGGCCTTCACAGCCGACGATCGCCGCGGCCAGTGGCCGAAGGTCTTCATTTCCTTCAGTGGGCGCGGATCTAGACGCTACAGAGCACGGCAGCGAGACTGCCTTTCGGTGCTGCAGTCAGCGCATTCATAAAGAATGTGGTCTGTAGTCTCATCGCACGCGCAGATGGCACATGCAGGGCGGTCAGCCATACCGATTAAGAAATAGTAATGCTCGGTGAAAGCTACACCAAGCCACAGGTGACCCAGAAAAGTTGTTTCACGTCATGGTAGGCCGAATGGAAGCCGGAGATTCACATCTCGGCCCAAGGTTTTCAAACGCGGATTCAAAAATTGGCCTGAATTCCACGCGGCAAGCGTGATGTTTCAAGTGTGATGAATAGTGCATTCACTATAATGCGCCTTTATTCATGGTAAAATCTTGAGCCGTCATGGCGGAGTTGTAGGTCTGCGCCTCAAATGCCAAATAATAATAATAATAATAATAATAATAATAATAATAATAATAATAATAATAATAATAATAATAATAATAATAATAATAATAATAATAATAATAATATTAATAATAATAATAATAATGATAATAATAAATCTTTATTACTCCTCAAGGAATACATATATGTTGCCGGGCCTGCCGAAGCCTCTACATGGCTTGTATGGCAGTGCCCAGCAGCGGGGCAGCTCCATGCGTTCGGAGACAATGGTATGCACTTTTTCATTAAAATAAAAGCTTTTAAACATACTGTTAGAGAAAAGCACTGAACCTCCAACTTGTATTTTGCAAGTATGTTAAACAAATGATATATGCATATTAATGCTTTTTTCAATGTTGTCAACATGAACAGGGAGGCAAAATAAAGAAATCAAAATATCAAACATCGAACAATGCCTTTGCGCACATACACAATGAAAGTAACTGTATCGGATGCTCCAAAACATCATAAAAAAACACAGAATTAAAACACTATGCACCAATTATTTTTGAAGTTCAATTAACGCTCTTTTTACTCCGGATCGTGTTGTTTGCTGTAATACTGTTTTAGGGAGGCGATTAAATGTGTGGGGAATGTAGTACTTTCTTATGCTTTTTCCGTAATGTGTTCTCATGGAAGGTATTTCAAAACCAGAGCTGGTACGTAATGTTCTCCCGATGCTGCGTCGCTGTCTGAAGTCAGTGTTCCAAAATTATTTGGGTACAGTGTAGGAGAGAAAAAGGGTGTCAAAATCCGGAAGTTTTAAATACTTAAACAATGTAAGCCCAGGCGCAGGGGGATTGGTTTTATAGGCAATACTTTTAAGAATGTTCTTGAGTTGACCATTAATTTTATCTTTCCAAAACAATGAACAGTTGAAAAAACAGGCTATACCATACCGCACAACCGAGTATGTTAAAGAATGCAGGATAGTTTTTTTTATTTGTAGTGGAACGATCGATCGTAAACGGTACATTAAGCAAGCAGTTTGACGAAGTCGTGTACATATAAAGGACATGTGTTTGTTCCACGCCAAGTCTGAATCGAAGTAGACTCCAAGATATTTTACTGAATCAGTGTACTCAACAGGAGGGCATGAGCAGGAGAAAGATTTGTGGGAATGAAGATAAACTGGTATTTTTGGTCCGATATTTCGCAGCGGATTATGAAAACATACCAGTTGTGTCTTGGATGGATTTACTTTTATCTGATTTTTTTGGAACCATGTCATGGATTCTGTAATATCCACCTGCAGCAGGGATACAGCGTTTTCATAATTTACATGTCTAGCAATAATAAGTGTATCATCTGCATATTGATAAATATTACTGTAGCGAATAACCGAGCTGAAATCATTAACATAGATGTTAAATAGTAATGGTGATAACACTGATCCTTGTGGTACTCCTGCTTGAGTGAACTTTACCTCACTTTTATCATCGCCTATACAGACTATCTGCGACCGCTGTGACAGATAATTATGCAAAAAATCATAAAAGTGACCGCGCAATCCATACCTATATAGTTTGCTGCATAGTATATCCCGACTAACGGAGTCAAAAGCCTTGGCTAAATCCAAGAAGAGACCACATGCGATCTGATTTTGATCAAATGTTTCATGCAGATAATCTGATAGGTTTTCAAAAAGCACGTGCGTATCACTGCCTGCTATGAATCCATACTGAGAGGGTGCGAGCAAGCTATGCTTTTCTACAAAACTGTACATAACATCGAGAACATGTTTTTCCAGTATTTGAGATAACATAGGCAGTACAGATATCGGACGATAATTTTCGGGCTTCGAAGGATCGCCGCTCTTAAATAGAGGGATGACGCGTGCTTGCTTCATTTCATCGGGTATCTGGCCTGAATATAAAATAGCGTTCAGAATAAAAAGAATCGGTTCTGCCACAATTTGCAGGTTACGCCAGATATCATCAGCAGTTATTCCGTCTACTCCCGCTGCTCGCCTTTTCCGGGAGTGCCGCATTATGTGCTCCAAGGTGTCCTTATCAAGTGGCGGTAAGTAGGCTGAGTCGGCTGTGACGTTTCTTGGCGTCTGATGATGGGGCCGCTCATGACTGACAGTTTGAGACACCGATGAGAAGAAGTCACTCAGCCTGTTCGCAACTGCGGGTGATATTTCGCCGAATCCTTTTTTAAGGCTATTTATGTAACTGCGTGACTGGCATCCACGGAGTTCGTTGACCAGCGTCCACACTTTCTTTGGGTTGGTACGAGAGGCTGAGAATTGAGTGTTATAATAATAATAATAATAATAATATTATTAATAATAATAATAATAATAATAATAATAATAATAATAATAATAATAATAATAATAATAATAATAATAATTGGTTTGCGGGGAAAGGAAATGGCGCAGTATCTGTCTCATATTACGTTGGACACCTGAACCGCGCCGTAACGGGAGGGTTAAAGAGGGAGCGAAAGAGGAAAGGAAGAAAGAGTTGCCGTAGTGGAGGGCTCCGGAATAATTTCGACCACCTGGGGATCTTTAACGTGCACTGACATCGCACAGCACACGGGCGCCTTTGCGTTTTGCCTCCATAAAAACGCAGCCGCCGCGGTCGGATTCGAACCCGGGAACTCCGGATCAGTAGACGAGCGCTCTAACCAATCAGCCACCGCGGCGGGTAAACGCCAAAGGCCCTGTTCCGATTCCCAGCCTCGGCACAGGTTTGTTTTTATTCAGTGTGTGTGCGGGGGGTTTCAGCGGCTCCCGTAGATGCCGCCACCGAATACGTTCGTTAGCGGTCGAGCGCCTGCTCTGCTAAGGCGCGTTTATACTCCGGCGCAAAGCGCGTCCGCGCGATGCACGGCGACGTGACGTAGGCCCAAGCGAGACCCTCTATACTCCAACTGCGCTTGACCGCCGACGCGTTCGGCGGCTTCACCGCACTCCTTCATGACCTTTTCTAAAAAAAATGCTGATCTAAGCACTTTAGGTTTACCCGCCGTGGTGTCTCAATGGTTAAGATGTCTCAGTGGTCTACTGAGCCGGACTACCCAGCTTAAAACCCGGACTCGGCGGCAACGTTTTGATGAAATTCAAAATTGTTTGTTGGGGAAAGGAAATCGCGCACTATCTGTCCCACATCTCGGTGGACACCCGAACAGTGCCGTAAGGAAAGTGATAAAGCAGGGAGAGAAAGAATAAAGGAAGAAAGAGGTGCTGTAGTGGAGGGCTCCGGAATAATTTCGACCACATGTAGATTTTTAAAGATGTCAGTGCACGTTAACCCAGATGTTCGATGGCGAATGCCCGGACCCCGTAGAGTATCTGTTACGGGTCCAATTGGACTTATTTTTGGAAATGTGGCGGAGAGTTAGAATGATGCTTCACTCCCGCCATCGGTTGGCCCGGTATTGCACTACCTCCGGGATCGGCCTTGTTTTTAGCGCGTCTTTACTATCCTGTCTTTCTATCCCCTCTTTCAACTCTCCTACTATCTGCACGTGGTGGCGATTGTGGCTCGGCTAGAGCCAGTGAGCAGGCCTGTGCACTTTCCTTTTCTTTCTTCCTGGCAACAACAGAGACAGACAGACAGATGTTCGAAGTTATTCCGGAGACCTCCATTTGCGGCACCTCTTTCTTCCTTTCTTCTTTCACTCCCTCCCTTATCCCTTCTTTTAAGGCGCGGTTCGGGTGTCCACCGAGATATGTGAGGCGGGGCCTGCGTTGTTATTTTACCCAATAATAATAATAATAATAATAATAATAATAATAATAATAATAATAATAATAATAATAATAATAATAATAATAATAATAATAATAATATCTTTTATTCACTTCAATTCGCAAGTACATGCTCCAGCCCGCGTAAGCGTTATCGCTTGTGTGCGTGGCTGGGCAGCCGGGGTGTGAACTACATGACTCAGCAGTGAATAAAATAGAAAAACAAAAAAGAGCTCGAGCAAGACAGACTCAGAAATTGCTTCCGCGATGCAAGAAAATGGAAACACAAAAACACAAAAGAGCTCGAACCAGACAGACTCAGAAATTGTTTCCGCGATGCGAGGCGAACACATGTACAAAAAACGTGGAGTACAAGAAAGCATTCCACCGTTGTAACTTTCATGCACGAAATAGCAACGCTGAGAACATAGAAAAAATAGATTAAAAATTTGTCACTCAATATTACTATTCAACCACGACCGAAGAAACTTGTTAGTTCTTTTAATCCATTAATGCTCGGGGCGGTTTGCATCTTATTGAAGTAATAAGGAACATAATGACTGCGGGTATTTTTTTCATAAGGAGTGTAAATCCGTGGTATGACGTATTTTTCCGGCTGACGGAGTGACCGTACTTTATTTAATGTTATCGATTTTAAACACGCTGTGGAAATTTTTGCGCAATGTGTCAAAAATAAATTGCTTGTGTACAGGTAGTATCTCAAAATGTTTCATATTAGCTATTACTGCTTTATCATGACAGCTGGTTCCGTAGGCGAGATTATATGCAATTCTGTACAGTATGCGGCTTAGTATGTTTAGAACCAATTCCAATTTCATCGAAAGGCGGCCGCCGAGGTTGGATTCGAACCCAGGTACTCGGAATCAGTAGACCACTTAGATACCTTAACCACTGAGACACAGCGGCTTGTAAACAGTAACCAAGCGCTCACCTCTGTTTCTATAGGCTGTCGGCGTTCATTGTGTTCAATGGCGTTGGCAACGTTCTAGACTGCGATGATTTTGAGGGAAAGAAGGGCGCTTAACTGTCTCCCTGGGTCAATGGAGAAAACATTTTTCAATAATCGCCTCAGGGCATTGCACCCTCTACTGCGCCTTCTTCTTCCGCACAATATGGACCTCCTTCACCCCGCGACGTCACGAAGATGCGGTGGCGCTGATGTTAGCAGTGACTTTCGCATGGTAGGCAAAACAGGTTCCGCTTGCCCGTGCCTACCGCAGCTGCCGCAGCTACCGGCGGCTGCTACAAGAATGTGCATTGCAGAAGCAGCATGTATTGACCAGCTGCGTCTCTGCTGGATCCGCGTAGTAGCATAAAAAAAATATTAAATTAGCCTCGATAGGTTTCTCGCGCATAAATGCCGCACTCGGAAACTGGCTAACAGGCATTGGGCCACGGTAATTCGCATGAAAATCAAATGATTCCATTTGTCGCAAACTATTCCTGAGACGTTGAGGAGCGTAATAAATCTCTCGACTTTTTTCCCTACACGTGCAGTATTGTGTTAGTTATTTTTTCTGGGAGTCGATAGTCACTGCCACTCAATGCACTTAATAGCATGCAAGTTACTGCGTTCATTCACCTGAACTTCAGGATAGTAGGCTGATAATTGCTCAAGGAAAAAAAGACATATGTAGCTGCACACGTACTTATCACCTTGAGCCGGAGTGCACGGGGCGCCGACAGTTCACTCGCCCCCAAGGAATGCGTTTTTTTTTGTTAATAGCACACCATGGTTAAATGGCGCGTTTTGTGACATATAATAGTTACTTGAAACTGTTTCTTGATATGACGACGTAATTATTTCATTCGAGTAGAAAGAAGTCTGGTAAGTTGTGTCAATCTTGCGCGGTCGCGTTGGTGTGCTTAGAATAGCGTACCTTAAGTGTGCTAAAGGCCATATGCTTTTTCATTGCATCATGCATGTGTCATGTTTCATGAAGTAATACATGATCAGAAGCTTGTTTGGAAAGAAACAGCCGCAGGCGTGCTACTAACAGACACGTGGCGAGATTGAGAGAAGACGCGGCATGAAAAGTGTTTTCGTTATTCATGCATGCGATATGTAACTAAACTTGGTGCAAATATGAAATTCCTACGCCAGTTTCAGTCATTCCTTTTATTGATAGCTTTACCTGGTGCAGTTCTGGGTAATTATAATTAACACCGTCGTCAAGTCCCCCCAAGCTAGGTCTCAAATAATTGAGTAGACAGTGCGCAGTTTTTTTTATGCCAGCATGTGCATAAAGCCCTGTTCTGTATGATGACGCGATTAGTTCTTTTTCTATATGATCAGTACTTATGCATGCATAGTTACATGAAAACGTTTCTTACAAAAAATAACTAACACAATACTGCACGTGTAGGGAAAAAAATCGAGAGATTTATTACGCTCCTCAACGTCTCAGGAATAGTTTGCGACAAATGGAATCATTTGATTTTCATGCGAATTACGAAGGTGCACTGTGATCCAGTCGCAGAAAATGTGAGAGCTCAGAAGAGAGAGAGAGAGAATGAAAAGGAAACGCAGGGAGGTTAAAAGAAAACGAACCTTAAAGTATATTCCCTCGTTTATGGCATCTTCGCTTTCGCTTTGGTCAAAATGCGGCGCTGAAATCAAAGCAATTACCTCACAATTTTTGACGACCACACTTCTAAAAAGCGTAATTTATAAATTTGTACTCAATATTTTGCTATAATTTTTCGTCACGAAACTGGACTTCAGGGCTAGAAAAGAAAATAATTCTAGAAATCAAAATTTTCACCAAATTGACCAGCTTAACAAGAGGACAATTCAGCCTGTCTGGTGCGTGGTCATGCGGCTAAAACAGCGCTAAGCGAGACAGGAGATCGGGGACACGACGCTGTCCCCACTTTTCGCGCAGCGCGACACGTACGTATGCCAGCAGACGATGAGCGCATGTCTGCTCCGACGAAACAACGCCAGCACTTCCCCTCACTACTGTCCCGAAATAAAATCATTCCGGCTAGTGCAGAGTGTCAAAACTTGTTTTATTCAATGCCTAGCGCATAAATAAACGGCAGGAACGCTTTCTACATGCTTACTACTAACCATATATACAATACACAGTGGCAAACTATTTCTCTTTATAGGCCGCACGTGTACAACGCGAGCTCGTGTACTTCGACAAATTACTAAGTTGGAGGCATCGACCATTGCTATGATTCGCAGAAACTGGAAACGCGCCTACAAGCCTTGAAAAACATCCGCGACGCCATTCCCCGACCTTTTGCCTACCACGAGCTCGCTAGCGACTGCAGCGCCACCTCGTTTGTTTACAAACATGCTGGAGGTCCATAGGGCGCCGCGAAGCAACATTGCTTTGCCGTTTATAGCTTGGTGTTGCATTTACAAAGCGGTACACGTTCCGGATGGGGATGGCGGACAGGCGTGCTTGTGAAAGAAGTAGCTGCGAAGAGACAAATCGCGGGGGGGGGGGGGGGGGTCATCTTCTGTGTGAGTGTCCGAGTGTCCCGCTTTGGGGACCGAAAGGCCTACGCTGCGTCGTGCCCCGGACCCCCTTGATCTTCCCCCTTTAACGAGGACCAGGTCCTGGGATAGTGGACACAGCAATCGACTGCCCTCAATTTCGAGAAGGCACTGTTTGGCTTACTGAGAGTGACTGGCTAGAGCACGACAGGCTTAAGTGATTAAAGCCGGTCGTGGGCTATGGAGACCACTCTTGACAGCGACCCTTGGCCCTTCTCTTTTTCCCTATACGATCCCCTCATCCCTCTCCGCAGTGCAGGGTAGCAACCTCGAACACCCTTCCTGTTAATATCCCTGCTGTGGTGCGGTGTACTTACACCTTTCAAGTCGGCCAGGTGAGGCCCGTCGCCCGGGCACCGGATAGGGCCACTAAAGAACGCTACTCCAGAGTTCCGACCGGGAAAAAGTCGGGCGCGCGTCTGAATGTCTGTTGTTGCTAGGGAGAAAGAAAAGGAAAGTGCACAGGCCTGCTCACTGGCTCAAGCCGTGCCACAATCGCTACCACATGCAGATAGAAGGAGAGTTGGAAGAGGGGATAGAAAGACAGGACAGTAAAGACGTGCTAAAGACAAGGCCGATCCCGGAGGTAGTGCAATACCCGGCCAACCGGTGGCGGGAGTGAAGCATTCTTCGAACTCTCCGCCACATTTCCAAAAATAAGTCCAATTGGACCCGTAACAGATACTCCACGGGTCCGGATAATCGCCTTCGGGCACGCGCCCGTTCCCCACAGTTTTAATGTGAGAGCGAACATACAGCCACCAATCACAAGGCTCCACGCCCACACCATCATGGTTATTCGGCCACATTCGCAGAATTTGCTAAGTGGCGCAATCAGGTCATAAAAGATCAACTGAATTGTTGTGTCTTCCCTGCCTTCCCTTTTTTTCTTTATCTCTCGTTTTTTTTCTCCTCCTCCCTGTGCTGTTGACCCGTAGAAGTGGAAGTGCCAACTCATCATCGGCGCTGCGCTCCTCGCCGTGGATATGTTCCATTGACTCTCATCTCATCATCATCATCATCATCGTCGTCGTCACGAGCGTCCTCGTTCCGAACCAGATACGCGTATGACGCCATGAACCAATTGCCAGGTGCCATGCAGCTCCGGCGAGAATCTCATTCGGCGCCGCTGTCTCACTCAGGTTACGCTGCCGCAAAGGGAGCTCATGAGGTCGACAAGCTCTGTGCTCAAGTCTTCAGTCATAGTCGTTGGCCGAGCTGCTTCCTTCATCCCCACCAGCAGCTACGCCACGACCCAGACAGTGCGACGCCGATGCACCTCCTGCCGGACGCCGGTTGTGTTCGACGCAATGAGCCGGCCATCGAGTTCCCGGTCGCCCCGAGGAGCATCGTCACCGCTAGCCTCGGAACGGACTCCGCCACCGAACGGGCAGTTCCGCCAGGCCATCATTACTGCTCTGTGGTCTGCAGTCCTGGACGCCGTCAGAGCTGCTGCGTTCGCCCACACCCGCGCCTACGCCGCAACCCGGGCAGCGCGACGCCGGTGCCGCCTTAGATGCCTCCGAAAATAGGTACGATTCGAACGCCATGGGCGGAATTCGCTTCTATATCTTCACGCAGAAAAAGTTCACGATAGTCGACAGTGTACGATGCAACTATCACTCAGTACCTCGTCACGTTCGCCATTCCGAACTTTTACACATCGCTATCATCGAGACGCTTCTATATCTTCACGTAGAAAAGAGTTCACGATAGTCGACAGTGTACGATGCAACTATCACTCAGTACCTCGTCACGTTCGCCATTCCGTCACTTTTACTCATCGCTATCATCGAGACGCAAGCGTTGTCTAGGTAATCCACATTCAAGCTACTGTTCGGCCATTTTGCGCTGTAGAGAGAGATAGAGAGAGAGGAGTCAAACGTCTGATCAGGCACTTCAAACAATATGTTGCAGAGTCTGGTATGAATTGGACGCTGTAGCGCCACAGGCGTTCACATTTGAGAAAACGAAAAAAAGAATAGAATTGACAACTGCCGGAGCCCTCTATACTATTGCAAACCACGTAATTATCTCGTTGCACAAGCCTATTTACACACATTTTAAGATCGAGCAAACCTGACAGAAAAATCGCTTGGCTGCGTTTTGCTGGTTCGCGCACGTCTAGCTACGTGGCTTCCCCTTTCTTTTGAGAATGTGTTGCAGTGCCTTAGGCGCCCAGTTAGAGCAGCCCGCATGCGCTTTTGTACTCTAGCAAGCATTTTAAGGCGTAATCTTTTCGTGGCTCATGAGTGACGGGGACGGAAGTTGTAGACGGAAGCTGTAAACGGAAGCTGTAGACAGAAGCTGGCGGAAGTTGTAGACGAAGCTATAGACGGAAGTTGTAGATGGATGTGGTCCGCAAGAACTGTCAATTGTGAGGAAAATAAAACAGAAATGCAAAGTTGACTAAGCAAAAGTTCTTTAGGAACGCATATGTAATGATATATATCAGATATTAAAAAATAATCACAACGTAAAAAACATGAAACAACAAAACGTCGACAACAAAAACTAAGCGCGTGAGAAAAAAATTGCTGGACGCTTAAGCTTCGTCTAAGATTGGGACGCGACAGCATGTTGTAGCCTTGCCAAGGAGTCCACCGGAAAGCCATCGCCCGTTCGGCGCGACGTGTTGCCCTTTATACCTTGGTTGACACCTGAACCTCGTCGTAAGGGAAGGAAAATAAACGAATGAGCGGTTCTTTTAAAAAGGCAGGGTCAAGGCAGTTTGTTGGGAAATTGGGTTAAGGAAGGGAAGAGTAAGGGTCTATTGTTATATGACGGGACGGCATGGGTGGTTTAGCCACGCTTTACTCTGCTTTGTAGAGGCCACTTAGCATATTTGCCGATATCTTCCCAGATGCCGTTAGCGCAGGCTTAGGTCAGTGCACGAAAATGAGGTCGTCGCGTCCCTTGCGGAACTCTGAAAAATGCCAAACTAGGTGCTACAGTTCAGCACGACACATACAGCCACAATACGGGCACTTCACAATATTGCCCCTTGATGCCAGCGAGGGGCGGTAACACATTTGCGGATGATGATTGGCGTGTAGGCGGCATCGGCGATGATCTGAAATGAAAATTGGTTTGAAGGAAAGGCCCCGCCGCGGTGGTTCAGTGGTTAGGGCGCTCGACTACTGATCCGGAGTTCCCGGGTTCGAACCCGACCGCGGCGGCTGCGTTTTTATGGAGGAAAAACGCTAAGGCGCCCGTGTGCTGTGCGATGTCAGTGCACGTTAAAGATCCCCAGGTGGTCGATTTTATTCCGGAGCCCTCCACTACGGACCTATTCGTTCCTATCTTCTTTCACTCCCTCCTTTATCCCTTCCCTTACGGCGCGGTTCAGGTGTCCAACGATATATGAGACAGATACTGTGCCATTTCTATTCCACCAAAGACCAATTATTATTATTATTGAAGGAAAGGAAATGACGCTTGTCTCTCATATCTCGGTAGGCACGCGGACCGACCGCATATGTTTGTAACCTCGTTGTAGGTTGTGGGGGGCTCCGCCGGCGGCGCATTCGAACAGACGGCCTGGATGATTACCCTTCGGTCATATTCGTCCGCCTTCTCGTTTTCTGAGTAGCCGGAATCGGCAGACAACCATGGAGGGTTGAGTGTGGATGGAGGTAATTTTTGAGAAGGAAAGGGGTGAATGTATACACTCTGCCTCTTTGATAGCCGGTGATCACGTATTTTGAGTCACTTATGACTTGTCTTCGTGCGGGGAGCCTTAATGGCCTGTGCTATTGCTGCCTCCTCTGCGTCTTCGATGGAAGGGGCAAGAATTGTCGCTACGTTTATAATTTTTAAATGAGGCGTGATCACACCGTGTACCTGCCAGGTCCTTGCTTGGCCGCGTCCACATACACGGCACAGAGGTCATCCGCATACTGTTTGTCTATGGCCTACGCCCGGGATATTCGTCTGTCCTCAAGTCGTCCTGGGGCGCGATTACGGATCAGTCTCAAAAAACTGTCTTAATATTGAGACAGTGACGTCAAAATGACGACACCGAGAAATGCCGACCGCCGAATCGGCCAATGCGGAGCAAGGAGGCGGTGGGCTCCGCCCCGAAACCACTTTTCGCACGACAAGGGACCGTAGACTAATGTTTTGCAGTAAAGACGCAGTGAATAAAAACGAGTAATGTTTTATTTTGCTAAGAAACTGTATTTAAAACCCAACAGCACCAAGCAAAAGACGCAGTGTTTTCATTTTTGCAATTAAGTTTGCTGTTCAGTCACTTTTTTTGCCGCGAAGGTGTGGTGTCAGCGGTAAAGCGTGAACATGTTAGTCTGAAAATGAACAAACACGCAATGAAGAAAACAAGTAATGTTTTATTTTGGTAGTAAACTGTGTTGCAATCTCAACAACACGAGGGAAAATTAGAAGAATTCTCAGTTTTGCAATTAAATTTGCTGCAGGTTAACTTCTCTTGCCATGAGGGCGCGCTGGCAGTGGCATAACGTGAACATGGCGGCCTGCAAGAAAACAGCTGATTCCATGGCTAGTTCCTGTTTTTTTCGCGTGTCGTCTAAAATCAAGGTACTTTGCGGATGTCTTAAGTGCGCAGAAAAATCTGATTGAAGGCAGTGAATGCTACGGGCCTGCCGAGATCAACTTGCAAGCAGCGCTCGGCTCGAAAATCGACGAAGACAACTTTTTCTGTGTTCTCGGTCGGCGCCTATCGATCGCCGAGTGACGTGTGGTTCTGTTTATTTTCTTTAGAAAATACCAAAAAACCATGAATCATCACATAGAAGCAACTGCCGACAGACAGGTGCAGCTGCTGATAGCTTGCAATCTCGGTGCGGGAAATGAGAGCCGACACGGCCTGCCTCTGTGGCAGCACTCTTCTGCCTCGTAACCAAGTGTTGCCGCCCACATCGGGCTAAGCACTTGATGTTCCGTTTGTATTTTTGTAGCTTCGTTCGGTTTATGTTCAGTTGTTGCCGTAGTTTCTTTTTCTTCCTGTGCAAGATGCAGAAATTGTGATGTTTATGCTCCACTTTGTTTAGAGAGAAAGGAAGCACTTGATAACTTTGCTATTGTCACCGAGGAGAGAACGAGCTTGTTCCACTAACGTTATTTACTGATCATGTAGTAGATCCAGAGTCAACCTGGAAAGAAGTAATTTGCTTGTATAGAGGCTAATTGCAACTGGGCAGAAAGTTGAGCAAGTTTGTTCATGTTTGCTGGTACACAGCGCTTGAATTGCATATGATCCAGGGCAGTGAGGTAGGTAGGACAGGGCAGTGATGTATATTATTGTATTTTGCTCAGCAGGCGGAGTGATGTTGGTATAACTGGGTTTGGTGAGGGCAGTGTTTGAAGGGCTTTAAATACTTTGCATAGCTTCTAACATGCACTTCCTTTCAGGTCGGAAGACCACTTGTTTTTTTTTTTTAAATTATGGTCCATCATATCTGAGACACCCTGTATATAGGCCACTCCAGTTTGAAAGGGAACAGCCAGTTGAAAATGACTAGGACTTTAAATACCTAGGCGAAAAGTAGCTTGACAGCAGTTGCACTTATCACACATATTATATGATAGCACAAGGAGCTTGTCCGGCCATTCGGCATTGTCACCGTCTCGTGTCATCATGGACAAGACTTCATAGCCCTGTGTTACGCAAACCAAGCTAGGTGTCAGTTATGGGGCAATAACCGAGTGCTCAAAATTTCCCACAATGGAGCTGCCTGTATATTCTTAGAGCTGTAGAGCATTTCCAGTAACGGTGTTGCATGATTTATGATTGTAAACTAACCTCTAATCACACACCATCTCCTTGATGATGTGTCTGTGATGTTTACACATCTTTGTCTATCAGTGAAGATGTTCTAGTCATTCAGCAGTCATTGTAGCCACTGCACCTTACAATCTTTATTATGCATTGTTGTACAGCGGTTTCCTTGCAGTAGGTACAGCTTTTAGCACAGAGTGAAACCCCTAGTCACACATCATTACGCTAAAAGCTTAGCTTTGGTATTTACACTACTTATATGTGCCAAAATGTTTTGTAGTCCGAAAAATGCATCATGTACACTGTACTATGCCATATTTATTGTACAGGTAGCCTCTGTATGAAAGAAAACGCACTTTTAACTCAATTTTTCAGATTTTTTTTCTTAACTGTACTCATAAATGCCATACGGTAATTGTACATCAAGGTAAAGTATGCTTGTATGTACACTGCCTTTTCTGCAATACAAACACTCGTGTCAAATGCTGTGCCTAAAAAAATAAACGCGCTTACTGAATGTATGATGCAATAAAAAACAGCTTTTTGATTCCAACAAGCATCACAAATATTTCATGCCTTATTCCAGCACTACACGTTTGGTTCATGCATGTTCGTCACACAGGTAATGACCACAGGCACTCCACCAAGCTGGAAGGAGACAGCAGAGAAGGGGCAGGTGGGCTGACATAAGCATTGACAAAAGAGAGTTCAAAATGATGCTTTTCAGAAATTGGGCGAGCTGCTTCAACACCTTTTCCGTCTTCAGGAAGAGACTGTGCAACACGCTGCTGAGGGACTGGAAGATATACTAGCAAACACACTGAAAATGAAGTGGCAGCCGGTGGGGGGCACTTGTTTGTCACTGCTGGCTTCTCGCTGCACACAGGTTGGCCAAGGGCACAACCACATCACACAATTGCTCACACACTTGCAGATGTGTGTTGTGCAATGACACATGGAAATGACAGTGGCAACAGGGGAAGAGTGCCTGATATGACTCCCTATGCCAGCATGGTGAGTCGTCTCTGGACGCTAGATTTTCCATCGCAACTGCCGCTGCACCATCCCTCGGTACGCCTTCCTCTGGAGACGGGTCGTCCTAGAGAGGCCAAAAGTACAGCACCGCATGCTCTTCTCAGGAGGCAGGTGAGGAGGGATCCTGTCTGTACAAGGCAGCCACCATTTAGAGGTGGCCCGTTGTTATCTGGGTCAGAGGTAGTGTCGCCTGCACCCTCAGCTGATATGGGCACATCCAAACAGAGGCTGTGAAGTGCAACACGTGCGGTGATGATGCGCACTGTCCACTTCCACTGGCACTGGTGCATCCGGTGTCCTTGAAAGCAACGGAAGCAGCTCTTCGGAACACCAATACAGCGCTCAGCCAGAAATTGTGTGAAAGCATGTGGCGTGTTGTACAGGCCTTCTGCTGAGTCAGGTCTGTAATGTCATGCAACTGGTGCAGGCAGCCATGGCTCCAGTGGGTAGACATAGTCTCCTGCATAACAAAAAATGATGCAGCTAAGCATGTCCTTTCTCAGTGATCTCAACAGCATTACAGGACACTCTGCTATACAGTAGAAAACTCACGCCAAGTAGCCCACATCCAGGCTTTGCTGAATATGACATTCAAGAGCATACATACATGCAGGATTTAGACGTATAAGTGAGCACTACTGTAAGGTCAGTCTTTTACCACCATATTCATATAAATGATGCGCTATGATTGCCTACAAAACACAAGCGCTGTCAGGTGCATTTTGCTTTGGTTTCTTCAACAGGAAAGGCTATGCATTTCAACAATGTAATATGTGTCCTGTGTTTCTGCTGCAATTATATTTAACAAAAGGAAAGGGTGGCAATACACTGTATCATACTGTAAAGTGTCTGCATTTGTGTAACTCTCCAGACTGATTCTTGTAGCTTTAGCAGATCCGGCCAAATGCATAGTGCTGGAGCTCAATAGATGTGACTGAGTTCGCCCGACGGGTGACACGGCTATTTTACTGCTTACCCAGAAAAAAAAAACACCGTCGTCCAGCAGGCCTTCCTCCGCCTCGGAATGCCGCCAGACAAACGCGTCGCGGAAGGATCCGGGTCAGCGCGAGTCCACGGCCAGGATTCACATGTTCGCGCCACAGATCTGAGAAAAAACATGCACAGCCCGCACTCACTCTCGCTGCCGAGGCCCGCACTTGTAGCTCATGCACTTGTAGCACTTGAACTCATGCGGTCAGAAACAGTGGCCGAGGTATACTCACTATTACGTCCGCAGCGTAGAACCGCTTGCGGCTCGTTCGCAGCACTGCCCCCAGACTCCTTGATAGTGATGAGTGCCCAATCGACACACCCGACGACGCTGGAGATGCTGCCGCGGCGAACGTTTAGGCAAAGGACGCCCTCCTTCGCCGCCGCCTTCTCCTCGGGTCTCCTCGGAAAGCGAACACCCCCCTTCTGTTACCCAACGTTGACATTGGTCTCCGCTGCCCGCCGCAAAGGCTTGTTCACAGTCGGTTGGGCTGCGCCGACGTTTTCTTCTTTTCCAACGGCGCCTTGAAACCCACCGGAGGCAAAGAAGCGCAGCGCGCACAGCACCTGCCGCTGCACTGACAGCGCACTCACCCGCGCACTTCCCAGTTCAACGCCGAGTTCGTCGCACAGACACTGCGCAGTCTCCTCGAAATAACTCTCCCGCGCGTCAAAGTCGTCTTCATGCACCCTCCGACACCGTTGCTCGCGCGGTCACCCGCGTATACGACGATGTAAACAGCCGCCATTTTCTGTCTCAAACGTGTTGATACTACTTTTTCCAGTCTCAAAAAATCGTCTCAATCTGCCCGCATAATTAGATGGCCAACGTCACCACTTCTGCGCCATTTACGACGTCAGTCAGTGACGAAAAAAATCAAAATGGCCGCCGACCAATAGGAGAGAGGCAATATGAGACAATTTTTGAGACAGTTTCGATTGAGACTGATCCGTAATCGCGCCCCTGGTAGCATGTTTTTGTTTAAAGGTTTGATCTTGAGCTTCAGGCGATTGCCTTCGGGAAGGACTGTGAGCTCAGTTGCCATGTACGGGCCGAATGCCAAGTTCGCTTAGGATGTATCGCCCTGCGTCCGTTCTCGACAGGCCTTCTGTTTGCGCGGTTTCATGTGCCTCACTTTGCTCGTCGAGGCTATTATGGACCCCAAGTTCTAGTAGCTTGTTGTTGCTGGAAAAACTGGCTGTACCCAGTGCCGCCTTGTAAACACCACGAATGACGCTATCATTCGCCTCCAGGTCCTTTTGGTGAATAAGATAACGCTGA